>CM034539.1:59300471-59438258 GCA_020002185.1 Paraescarpia echinospica | reverse complement strand
CACAATCCAACTGATCCGTAGGCACAATCCAACTGATCCGTAGCCACAATCCAACTGATCCGTTGCTTCAATCCAACTGATCCATTGCTACAATCCAACTGATCCGTAGCCACAATCCAACTGATCCGTAGCCACAATCCAACTGATCCGTACCCACAATCCATCTGATCCGTAGCCACAGTCCAAATGATCCGTAGCCACAATCCAACTGATCCGTAGCCACTATCCAATTGATCCATAGCCACAATCCAACTGATCCATAGCCACAATCCAACTGATTCATAGCAACAATCCAACTGATCCGTGGCCACAATCCAACTGATCTACTGCCACAATCCTGCTCATCCGTACCTACAATCCAACTGACCTAGTGAGGAATCCTCCTAATTTCCATGTGAATGTTTAACCCTTCAGGCCCCAACCCTTTTCATTGTGGGAATCTACACACAATCTGTTTAAATCCTGGATACATCCTCCCATGGGTTCCCCGATACAAGTCCAGTACAAACCAATCCAGCAATACTTGGGGGTGGATGGGTAACTCCTAAAGCCCTGCGCGGGCTGGAAATATGAGCCCGCACCCGCCCCGCAACTATGTCATTTGACCCGCAGCCCGCCCCGCATATTACAACTCAACCCACAGCCCGCCCCGCATATTTTGCCACATCCTAGCCCGCAGCCCACCCCACCCCGCAGTAACTTGGCCCGCAACCCGCCCCGCAGTAATTAGTCAAAAGTCAGCCCGCACCCGCCCCGCAGCCCACAACAGGTGACATGGAATCATTAATCGTTGTTGTTTACAATATTAACAAATGCACGGCGCTGGGTGACAACCATGTCGTACTTGGAATTCCATCTTTAAGAAAAATAGAACCCTTGTCATTATAATGTGAATGCCTGAAGGTGATAAGCAGACCTGGGGCAAAGTAAAGGTACGAGTACAAATGTTAACGTATTTTAAAATTATTAATTAATCTAATTTATATAACTCAGCACAAGTGAATATGCAATGGCAGTTGATCATTTTGTTATGAAGAACAATGCAATTCACACCGCTGGGATTAATTTCAGTGGCATCCTATGATCTTATAATATATTTGCAATTGTACTGCATGAACATGAGTTGTTCAAAGGTTGAGTCTGGTGCACAAAGGCAGTGTTTCAATTTGCAATCTGCTGATATTAGAAGTTAGCAATTTATATTTTCTGATCGTAGACTACTGATTGTTGAGAGGGTTTTCACATGTCCATATAACAGGCTCAAAATCCACTCTGGACCAGGCTACTGGCACCGGATTATACTAGTGTAGAAGGCAGTTTGACTTGAGCCATCTTACTTCTACAGAGGAAGACTTGCAGTTCTTGTTCTTAGCAGTTAGCACTGTCAGCCAGTGCCAAGTGGCATGGTCTCCAGTCTCCACACATCAAAGGCATTTCCTGTTTAATTGGTGGGGTAACTGCTCTTTATGGACATCCTGGTGGCTTAATTACACAAACTGATTGATGGCCTGAACTGATACTTCCTCCTGGAAGAAGCCATTAATCACACCTGACTAAAGCTGGCAAGGCAGGCCAGCACATGTTATCATAACACTGTTTAAACACAAACAAAAGGGCAATCCGGTAATCCCCAATTAACTAGCTCAAAGAATGTCCCACCTTTGAGTAACTGGTGGCCATTAATGAGTTACAAAAATCAGCCAGCAGTAGCCCGCATGTAGAAATTACTAGCCCGCACACCGCCCCGCCCCGCAGTGACCTGACCCGCAGACCGCCCTGCCCCGCCCAAATTGAAACTTAACCCGCACCGCAACAACAACAAAAATCCAGCCCGCGGGCCCCCGCAGGCTGCGGGCCAAAACCCGCCCGTGCAGGGCTTTAGTAACTCCTACAGAGAAGGTATCCTCCATTTTCCAATAATGCGCAAGGAGGTCCGCCCAAGTAAGAATCCAATCCTATTCCTTTATCCTCCCATCCATGACATTGCATGGCTTTCCAACTAACACTAGAAAGTAAGAAAACAAAGAAAATAACGTTAGCATTTTGCATCACATCACCGTCACATCATTTATTAACTGTCGTTCATCCTGAATTTTGCAATAAACAACACCTTTATTTGCCTTAACAGCAAGCAATATTAATTAACAGTCGAACGGTTTGCATAACTGCAAGGAACGTGACACAACTGAATCTTATGAATCTCCAGCTAACTACAAACATTGAAATATCATGAAACTAAAATGTAGTCATGAGATTGTGAATGTGTGCACCTATGATCTTTTCTTTTATGCTACATCAAACTCTCAAATTTATTACAGTCAGTCGTCTTGTCAACAATTGTAATAATTTGTCTTTTATTTGACTAATCTGAATTCATAACATGTTCTTCCGCAACTAAAACTTTATACTCAAGTACACCACATCATGTATGTATTTTTCACATCAGAATGACTCATATTACCAATGTCAAATTTGCACTGAGGTGCACCTAGAATAGCGAATGAGATAACAGTTCGTTTACCGCCGGCGTACCATTATCTGCAGTCTCCTTTCGCTAGACTATGCGAATGGTTGCATGCCAAAGGTCGTTTCACAGGAACGTGTAATTGCGCTCAATGCACCACCGAGCCTCGCACTCGCCAGGTGGCTCCACCTGGTATCTGAGGAATAACGACAAAACAACAGTACACATGTGCATGCAAGGTTCAATATCAATTCAAAACGCCAGCTATTCACCAGATCAGGTAAATTTAAGTAAATGCGTCACAGTGTGCTAATATTACTGTAGTGTCGTTGAACAATGACAGGCCGCTGAACTTAAGAGTCAGCGGAACACATTATAAGCTTGTAACCAAGAAATCATATTCGACATGTTTGACGTTTGCAACGAAACATTTTTTAAAAGCTTGCCAAAGTAAAAACGTTCCCTCCCCAGCCACGACACTACGATGCTGCTGCCCTCTACTGGCACTGGGGAAAAATGCAAAAAACGTTGCAACTGGCCTGATAGAGCCACAGAAAATAGCTGCCTGTGATAGCAACTCCCAAATCCAGTCCACGCAATCGCACTGCAAACATTGTCTTCAGTAGGGCGATCGTGAACGAGAGCGGGAAGACCGTCGCATGGGGGAATAGCTGGGGGAGCCACGTGTCCGGCGAGGCGGAGTGGCGCTGCGGCTACACAAGTGGGAGTCGCAGTGTCCGCCACAGAAATCTTCCTTCACTCGGATCTTTGACACTTCGCCCTGCGGACAGAGTTCCACTAATGTCAACCTGCAGGTCTGTTGCTGGCATCAAATACAAATATGCTCCATTTAAACACTTCCTATACTTGACTGGTATAAAATAATTTGGGACCAATTTGGGTGGCCTTAATTTGCGAGGTGGCTGTATTAGTGAGGTGACCCATGACCATAAAGCAAAGTTTGACTATGCATTATTCAAAAAAGTCAAATAAAAATACAATGTAACACTTCATAAATATGTTATGGATACTAAAATATGCAAGGTTCAATTAAAATATATTCTATATCAGCCATACAATGTACAAAATATTGAGAATAATGTAGAAATCATTGCATTAAATGGTGAAGAAATAGGTTACGGTAGCAATCAGCACGTATGAATCAATTAATATTTTAAGATAATAAATATGCCTGTTCAAGCATGTCAAATAGAAGTTGCTATAATCGGTGCGTATCTAATGAAATATATAAAATACAAAAAAGAAAAGACACATAAATGAGCTAGCATGTCTTTATGGATAATAGGAAAGTTTGATTTTTTGCAAAATAAATTTACGTGAGATGTGTGAAAACAAATTGTATTGCGGGAGCACATTGGCAAAACAAAACAACAATACTGTAGGAATTCACTCACTTCGTGTGACCGGAATTTTGAGTCATCAAGCTTTCTCGCTGCATATTTCATGTCTTCGTAGCGCAGGAACTCAACAACACCCGTACCATCCTTGTAGACGTCCACGTAGCAGACATCTCCAGCCTCTCTCATGTGATTCTTCAAGTCCTGCCAACTGCCAGTAGCGGGTAGACCTGTTGTAGGAAAGGTCATGTGACTCTGGGGTATTCCATTGTTATTTAATCGCGCTGCACAGGACCTGTATTGCATTCATCTCTTCACTGATCTTCAGTTATGAAATTGTTTGGTGAAATCCATTAGAAAAAGTGTGTATCCAAAATGTGAACAGCCTAACTCCCGTGGCCAGTAGTTTATGAGTTATGGCAGTTTACATTATTGTGACGGTATAAACCACAGAAATCATATTAGACAGGTTAATAACTCATGAATCAATTTATGTCAATAAACTGCCTCTCCTCTTTGTGTAACATGTAGCGTCCTCAAGCAATATGGTATGTACTATTGGCCTAACTGGGCCACTTGGTTTCTGACTTAACTATAAAAAATGATCACATCAACTGAAGTTGCTTATGAAAAACCATGCTATCCCTTCTAGATAAATGGTATTTTGCTAGCTCAATGACAAATTAAAATTACCCAAACAGTTCTTAGTTCACATTTTCAGTCAGTGCGACTATGAATCACGTTTCCGTCTTGTTTCTAGGACTTTGGCGACTCACCTGAAACCAGAACTCTGAATTCCGACCGTCTTGATGGTGGTCCACCCCTTCCGCCCGGTCCACCTCCCATGCCCATCCGGCCGTCGCCACCGCCACCAAATGACCCGCCGAACCTACCACCACCACGTCCACTTGGCCCATTGCCTCGTGGGAACTCCACTCGCAGTGTGTACCCGTCGTAGTTATAGCCGTCTCTTGCGTACACTGCATCACTTGCATCACATTCATGCCTTGGTCTGTTCGATTTATCTAATCATTAATGTAGGGTACATGCTGCTTGTTTGGACAAAATTTTCCCTCTTATTGCAGACTTACCCTAGGCCTAGATGCAAAGTCAAAATTACAACTTCAATCAATCTTCATTGTCTTTAAATGACTTTGTGAGGGTAAAATATTTAATTGTAATTAAAAATGTTGCAACCTAAATCAACGAAACTTATTAGCGTTTGGTTATAAAGCAACTGAACAAATTTTAACGGACTGCCTGTTTCAAATTAACTCAATAAATTTAAGATAGAATAGTCTAGAGTCATAGACATAGTCATAGAATTAGTAATAAGAAAAGCAAATTTTTGATTTATCCTCAATTAATAGCAGTGAATTACCAATAATATTCCCCATAATTCATAAATAAATGCGACAATCAAGTTCAACCAGCTCCCACTCCCAGGCATCCTGACTCAGTCAGTGTCTCAAGACTCAAATCACTCAATATCTCATTCCTAAATTATAAAGACAACATGATTGTACTTACTGGACGTCTTCGAATTCTACAAACGCAAATGGTGGACCCCTTCTATTTTTGAGATCGATGAACGAAATTTTACCGAACTTATAAAACAAATCTTCGATATCACGCGTTCGAATGTCAGGAGGCAAGTTTCGAACATATATTCTGCCTTCGTTTCCCCTGAATCCTGCCATTTCTATCACAATAGATATAAATCTAAGTAAGTATGTGCTGTAACTAAGCTACACAAAGATATTAGAATTTCAAACAAACGCCTACTAAGGCTAGTTCTAGTTCTAACATGTTAAAAACCGATTATCTTCCCTTTGTTCGAAATGGAAGCCAACCCGAGAATATCCGAATGCACACGAAGTTGATTCATTCTAGTCTAGGTCACCGGGCCCAAAAATCCTCAATGTTTCTGTATTTATGCACCATGTATTGGCTATTATATAACATGGGTGACCGAGACTCACGGGGTCAGCCCACTGTTGGTTTTCCCATAGGCAACCATGTTAACGTTTTGTCTGATTATAAGAAAACGTGACCTATAAAATGTCTTAAACTTCTCACCTGCTGTTATCATCATCTCATTGACATGCCGATAGATTTTAACAAAAATTGCATACTTCCAGCTCTCGTAAAATGCCTGTATGTGTCACACCCGTCAATATTTACAAATGCCGGTAAGAATTACTCCGCAAACAGGTCACACAGGCAAATTGTTGCCAAATATCCTTCCGCTTATTCAAATCATCTAAAAATCCACCATTTTACAGTCAACACCTTCTACAATCACATATGAAAATCTCTCTACACAAATGCACTTATGTCACAGCATGTGAATTTAAAAAAAAATCATTTCTCAAAAATACACTGCATTTTTCTTCATCTAACTAGAACATGACCCTAAGTAGGCAAGGCAAGTTTGAAGAAAAATGTTGAAACTAACACATTTGATAGGCTCTCCTATCTCATACACTGTGTGGTATTTTTTTTTAATTCATCCACGTGTTTGTCTTTATACACATTTCAAAAGAGCCACCCTACTTGACAGGGCACCGTGTGTATAAGCATTTCACTGTCGGACAATTTCTAATCTAGCACAACATTCTCAGGTGGCACGTATGAACTCCTATAACAGTTTTCCAGAAAGTCCAATATGTGTTTTATAAGAATATACAATACAGCGAGTTGTTATATGTTACATTCAAATTTATATTGATTTTATGACCTTGTGCCCTATTTACAAAGGTAAATATCGACAAAAAGTCACCTTAGGGTGTGAATTCTCAAAAGGCCAGACGTCTTATGCAGTTCAATTACATAATATTACACAGCCTAATTAGCAGACATTCAGAAAACAATGCCACTTGCTTGATTGGCCAGAAGGTCCTGCCAGTAGACAGTATCTGATAACAGTCTCAGGCTACAGCTGACTCCAGCTAGTCACTGTCTTCAGGCTTCATTAGGGTCAATGACAGGATCTTCAAGTGTGTTTAACTAGCAGAAGTAAACAAAAAATATTTATGGATCACCCTGCTGCAATGTCATTGGTTCATTATCATATAGATTTGCAAATTGAGACTTAACTAGTAGCATACTGGTGGTCTGCGCATGCGTCAGGTGTAGTCCATTCCGATTTTTCCGCTCCACTGTTATCGATTATTTTCACGATTTCTAAACGTTTTTATTACTGTTAACTGTGTGAGGTACTATTTTAGATATACCAGAATATAATCCCATGGTGATATATGCGATCAAATCACGCTAAGACACGATTTGACAAAGGTTTAGCCTTAGCTTCCATAACAACCAGTTCGAAACAAGATGGCGAATCTGTAAACAACTTACACAAAGCGCGCCAAAACCAAATCGCCCCTAAAACAACCCAAAATCAGTCCATTCACACAAAGCTTACGTATTATACTGTTACAAATCCGGATTGTACGCTGTCAGCAACACACAAGAAACCAACAGCAAACACAATATACAATACAATATACTGTCTACTAACTGGCAAATTTTACTACTGTCTTTTACATCTACTGTGATCTTACTACTGTGATTTTATATTAGCTGTGATATATAACTTAATCATAAAAACAATACCAACATCTATAGTGGAATATAATCTTTTGTTTTTGCTTTTGTTTTACTGCATTAACATAACTGTACAAGCAAAGCAGCTTGTGCAATAGCTGCTCTTATGATGGTGCCACCCAAAATGGCCACACCAGTGGTAGTACGTACCCAAATTCCCGATACACCTGGACCATACCCGACTCACGGACGATCCAAATGGTCTGCTAACATATGACAGGTCTTGCTGGACTGACACAAGTATTAGACTGGCACTAGCTTTCACCAGAGACTCCCGTAACAAGTACCACACCAAACTGGCTTATGCAATCCCTACATTGGGACACAAAACATGTTATCTTGTCCTACTAATCCTCTGTGGGGACATCCAAACAAACCCCGGCCCAGTCAGACACCCCTGTGGATTTTGTAAAAAGCCTGTTGCTTCAAATCACTGAGCAGTCTGCTGCGACCGGTGCAACCAATGGGTACACATTAAATGTTGTGACATAAGTCCAGATCAATATAATCTCCTCTGTAACAGTTCCTGTTCCTGGCACTGCATGAAATGCGACCATCCTAACTACAGTCATTCCTTCTTCCAAGACCACTTATTGGAATGTTCTCACAACCGATATAACAGCCTTAGTGACACAGACCAAAATAACCAAAACATTTACCCCCACACACAGATCTCTCAAACAAACACGAGTCGTACATCCCAAACCTGGTATCCAACCTTTGGACCAAACCCTCAAAATGCATCAACCCCTGAACGTCGTAAGAAAACCAAACGTAACACACTTAGCGGAATTCTAATAAATACCAACAGTGTCAAAAGCATCGCAAAGACAATCCAATTAAAAACAACTATTCAGTCAAATAATCCTGACATCATATTCCTAGTCGAAACCAAAATAGACGAAAACTACCCTACCTATTCGTTCCTACCACCTAACTATAGCGCCATCCGAAAGGACAGAAACACCCATGGTGGCGGAGTTCTCATAGCCTTCCGCGATGACATTGTAGCAGAACCACTTACAAAACTAAACTCAAGCTGTGAAATAGTATGGACAAAAATCCATTTCACACGAAACAAATCCATACACTTTGCATCCTACTACCGACCCCCCAGTGACCACCTTCAATCCCTTGAAGCTCTCCACGAATCCCTAACAAAACTGTACAGATCACAAAAAACTTCTCCTAATGTAGTTATAGCAGGTGACTTCAACCTTCCTGATATTAACTGGGGCAAGCAGCAAACCACTGACAACAGAACTGCCAGCAAGCATAACAAACTGCTAGAAATAATTAGAGAATTTGGATTACAAAACATGGTCAACGAACCCACACGAGTTGATTCCGGCAATATCCTTGACCTCATACTCACTTCTAATCCATCGATAATTGCTAACACTCACACCACTCCCGGCATGATTGATCATGAAGCTGTGACCTTTAAAGTAATCCTAAATCCAATCTGTAACAGTAAACCACCACACAAAGTGTTCCAATATAAATCTGCAAACTGGGATAAGCTTAAAGATGACATAAAACAACTAACAACAACATACTTTGACACGAATCCAAATTCAACACACGTCAACACAAATTGGAACTTTTTCCAGAATAATCTTACTTCATTAGTCAACAATAATATTCCCAGCCACAACACCAAAGCAAAAACCCACCTCCCCTGGATAACACGTGAAATAATAAGAATGCAAAGAAAACGCAACAAAAGCCATAAAAAAGCAAAAGAAACTGGACGTAATAGTGACTGAGAAAGGTTTAGGCAACTCCGAAAACAAGCCACTAAAGCTGCAACCAAATCCTACTCAGACTATCTAAACAATCACATTGGAGACAGCCTAAAAACAAACCCAAAACAATTCTGGTCACTCATTAAAGCAAACAAACGAGAATACATTGGCATCCCTACACTGCAAGCAAACGACCAACCAATCACAAATGATCACGACAAAGCAAATACACTTAACAACCAATTTAGTTCCGTGTTTACTCAAGAAATGTACCCCATCCCCCAACTAGCTCCATCCATCTATCGCGATATGCCCTCCCTCGAAATCGGGATAGACGGAGTAATTAAGCAACTGAAAAACCTAAACCAAAATAAAGCTACAGGCCCCGACGAACTCCCAGCCAGAGTCCTTAAAGAGACTGCAGTGGAAATTGCCCCCATCATCACACACATTTTCCAGCAGTCATACAACACTTGCAAACTCCCAGATGACTGGCTCCAAGCACTAGTAATACCAATACACAAAAAAAGCCACAAATCAGACCCTGCTAATTATAGACCAATTTCGTTAACATGAATCCTCTGCAAAGTTACGGAGCACATCATTCTAAGCAACATGTGGAAACACTTACACAAACACAACATCATCCTCCACTTCCAACATGGATTCCAATCAGGCCTGTCTTGTGAATCCCAACTCATCGAGACAGTCAACGATTGGATGACTGCTTTGGACAATAAGAGTTATAAGACACAAATAGATGCCATCCTACTCGATTTTGCCAAAGCCTTCGACAAAGTCCCCCACAAACGCCTCCTATCCAAATTAGCTTTCTATGGAATAACTGGAAACACACAAAACTGGATCAAATCGTTTCTATCCAATCGCAAACAGAGTCTCAGTCAATGGAGTCCTGCCGGACAGAACAAATGTTACATCTGGTGTACCACAGGGCTCAGTCCTAGGACCTGTCCTATTTTTACTGTACATAAACGACATAACCGAAAATGTCCTGTCTTCCGTACGTCTCTTTGCAGACGACAGCATTATATATCGCAAAATCACATCCACAACCGACCACGAAACTCTCCAATCTGACCTGATCAAACTCCAAACATGGTCTAATAAATGGCAGATGGAATTTAACATATCTAAATGTGTGCATCTCCCAATAACAAACAAAACAAAACCCAGACTACTTTCATATTCACTCTTTGGCATACCCATATGGAACCCACACACTGCCACCCAAATTAAACACCTTGAAAGAGTACAACACTGTGCTGCCAGATTTGTCAGAAATGACCACAGACGCCAAACAAACGCAGCATACCTAATAGCCACCCTTCGATGGTCAACTCTTCAACGACGACGCATTATCAAACAAGCCATGACATTTGACAAAATATTAAATAACATAATCAACATCACATTCCCACCAGGTCTACAAACACAGTCAAAAAACCGTGGCCACTACGTAGCCCCTAGGTGCCGCATCAATGCAGCACCAGCAGTGTTCTCTTTCTACCCTCGAGCAGTTCGAATCTGGAATATGATTCCACCACCGATTACTGAACTAGAAAGCCCCATAGCGTTTCAAACAGCGATCATGAACCTCCCTTTCACCACACCCAATCATCTAAAGTGCCTATAAAATAAACAAACAAACTACCCACAACGCAAGCGCACAAACAAGCATCTTACAACTCCTGCGTTAGCTCAAGTTTGGGCTGTTTGGAGTAAATCACGCTAAGACTTAAGACCATACACACCCCACCCCCCTTATAAGACGTGTTCCGACACTGTGAATGTGATTTGGATTTGCAGACGGACGAGAAGTCTGCAATATCCAAAAACGGTTTGTCTCGTTCAACTGTTGTTTTGCCATACATATATTATCAGTGATTGTTTCAAGATATTTGAAGTAAAATGCGTCCTCCATGATTGTGCAATGACAATAGCATGCTCCCGTTGCCAGGGTCTTTATTGGGGTCAGCCCACTGTTGTTGTTTTTTTATAGGCGACCATATTAACGTTTTGTCTGATTATAAGAAAACGTGACCTATAAAATGTCTTAAACTTCTCACCTGCTGTTATCATCATCTCATTGACATGCCGATAGATTTTCACAAAAATTGCATACTTCCAGCTCTCATAAAATGCCTGCATGTGTCACACCCGTCAATATTTACAAAGTCAAATGCCGGGAAGAATTACTCCGCAAACAGGTCACACAGGCAAATTGCGGTATGACTAAAAGGCGCACGACCACGAACGACCACGCACGACCACGAACGACCAAAATGTATGTAGTGTTGGTAACCAAGCGGGCTGTTGGTGGCACGTAGGAGGTATGTGTGTGCAGCTCGCCAAATTTCAGATATGTACTTCACATTGGAGTAACAAAATTCGCAACTTTTATCATCGCTTGTGACAACTCGCCGGTTCCATTCGAATTTGGCGTGGTGGCGCTACCTGGCGGGTAACATTAAACTAAAATATTATTGTTATTAGGTTAACCCACCGACTTATTTATGCTTGGATAGCGAGTATTAACGACCTAGCCTGTTTTATTTTAATATTGAGACAGCGAAGCCCAAGCTGCAGATCTGATATCTGGATTAGGCCCACTCATTAGGCAATAAGGTTTATACATTATACCTACACTGCCTACAGTGTCACATGGTTAGTGTAGAAGGATCAATTTAAGTAATAAACTCATATTCATAATGCGTTATGCCTAGTATATAATTAATTATACTCTTGACGTCATTGTTATGGTAATTCGTTATTTAAAGGATAGTGTTATTCACTTATTGGTTAAAAGTTAATGTTGTTATGTTCTGTGTCAATGTTCGACGGCGATGTATTTGGGGATTTGACATTATGTAGATATATATGACTCTGAGAAGTTCGTGTGTATAACAGTATTATTACTGTTATACACATTTAGGATCTACCTGTACTTGTCACACATTATATGTACAATCCAACACATACATTGTTTCAAAAACATTTATTTTGAAAAATCAATACAAATAATACTAAATTCAACACGCTCATAATTCACAATTATTCTGTGTAAGGACTAACGACAGCCAAATATGACTGCATGTCTCCATGCACCAGCACGCAACTGAAAGACAAAAATATGTGTTTGCACATTATATATATATATCCACATATAGGCCTACATGTTTACTGTTAATATTTATACCTTTCCTGTAGACAGCGTATCAGAGATTCGTGTTACTGTTCTTAGTTCACACAATAATAATATAAATTACTTTTGTGATCCACGGTAGAAACCAACGGGAAGGTAACAGTATTCTTCTACCATATGTTTTGTGAATATGCAGTATGATGTATGTCGAGACTGTGTATAGTGCCATATTCTGTCCCTTTGCAGACGGGAGTTAGAAATTAAATAACACTGAAAGAATTTACTAATATTGTAGTCACTATCATATGGAGTTTTTTTTAATCAAATTTTACAGGTTACGCACAACACCAGACTTAACATAACAGTAGTTTAATCTAAAGGAATAACTTGATGCGAAAAATAATTATTACAACATAAATCAACTTTTGAAATGTCTGATGGTAAAAACAGCACTACGGAATGTACCAAACTACGTACATTAATATATAGGCCTATACTTTGCAAAATGTGTCAGAATATGGCTTAATGATGTACTAAGTATGCATAAATTGTACCTGGAAAGATCTCAAAACGTTAGTTACATAACAGAGCATACTGTCACTGCCTATAGTCCTGTCACACAAACCACCATCACCATGTAATTGTATCTGGATATAAATTAAAACGTTAATGACTTAACAACAACAACACCATCATTGCCTATAGTCCTGTCACTTAAACCACCATCACCACCTAATTGTATATGGGTAGAAATTGAAAAGTTAGTGACATCATAACTTCCTAGAGTCCTGTCATATCATCACCGCCTATAGTCCTGTCACTCAAACCATCACCACCCCACTATCACCACCTAATTGTACATGGATAGAAATTAAAACGTTAGTGACATAAAGCAACACCAACACTGTGTATAGTCCTGTCACTCAAACCACCATCACCACCTAATTGTATCTGGCAATTAAAACATTAGTGACATAAAAAAGCAACATCATCGCCGCCTCTACTCCTGTCACTTAAACTATCATCAGCCACCATCACCACCTAATTGTGTCTGGGTAGAAATAAAAATGTTAGTCACACCATCACCTCCTATTGTCCAGTCATCCAGACCACTGTCACCACCTAATTGTATATGGATAGGAATTTATATGTTAGTGACATAACAAAGCAACACCATCACTGACTATAGTCCTGTCATTCACACCACCATCACCACCTAAATGTATCTGGATAGAAATCAAAATGTTAATGACATAATAAAGCAACACTTTCTCTGCCTATAGTACTGGCCCTCAAACAAACATCACTATGTGAACAGTACATCAACTTCCATCCCCCCAGTCAGCCCCACCTAAGTAGAAAGCTTCATGGGAAAAATGATGTTGTGTAACTTCCAACACATTTAGACAAACAGTGAGATTTTATATGGTATGTGTATGTGCTGGACTAAGGTGAAAATCCACCTGCTCACATTCTATATTGCTGCAGTACCTGATAGTAACATAAATGGCAAGCTAAATGGTAGTGGCTAAAACCATGTCCCGCACTTGCAGGCAACTACCTCGAGGTCCAAAAGGAATTGGGAACTATCTATATGTATATAATATTCTGGTCACTAAGATTAATTTATATTCTTTTCCTTTTTGGGACACTTGAAGTCTTGGCACATCTCTTTCTCTTCACCTGACCTGGCTTTTTCCCACCATTAGGTCCTGTCACTGCCAATTTGCCGTCAGTTGATATGACAGTTCTGGAATCCATCATCCAAATGAAACGAATAAATTTCTTGAAATGATTATCCCTTTTCTCCTTGGGAAGGCACGACCACACATCAATAGGCACATAAAATTTGGTAAATGGTGGGCACAGGATATAGTCTCCCTGGCCAGCCAAACATCTTTTCAGATCCTGGTACTGAGTCCGCACAACATCGTAAAGTTTTAACACCAGGGTGGTCAACGGTTGTCCCTTCCAATTGACAGCATGCTTCAGCATGGCATTCAGACTTTCACAATTATTGTTAGTCCAGTTTACAAGAGGGGTCACACCTACTGCTTTAGCCTGGGTTATGAAGTTGGAATGAAGAAGAGAGACAACCCTATCTTGAAAATATGTGTTAAAGGATGGTGCAGCAATATTGATTAAATCCTCTGTCTTCTTTAATGCGTGGTCAAACGTGACATCCTCATCAGCACTTGTGATGCCACTTGGCCCAAATATTGAGGTGATGATAGATGAACGGTCTTTATGGCACACACCAATCTTGTCTTTTAGGTAGGCGTCTACATTCTGTTTCAGGTGCCGGGTGCAACTGAGTAGGTTATAATCCGGAAAAGCTGCTTGCATGGCTTGCTTCATTGCCTTCTCATCATCTGTGCCAAAGATGGGGTGTGATGGTGTCCCTCGTAGCTTACCAGCAAGGTGGCTGAAGAAACTGTTATAACTTAAAAAGTCACTGTTGCCGTGTAAATAAAATGGGCCTGCAAAGATTGGGTGGTCATTTGTGTCCCTCCTGGTCACTGCTAAATGTTTAAAGACACAAACGGTAACATGGACGTCGCCTAAATTAAAAGTCTTGTCAACGCCGAGAACAGTAGAGTGGGCAAGTGGAGCAGAGCAGCAGAAACGTTTGATGTCAAGCAGCTGGTTCTCTGTATATAAAATTATTGCAGGCACCTTGTCCTTCCCAACTTCTACTCGCTGCACAAATTCATGGGTCTTTACCATTGTCTCAATGTTCTGCACGTGGTCAGTAAAATTAACCTGGTTTTTCTGTGATAGCTGCTGTCTTTGCTTTTTCTCCCTATACCTCATATTTGCTACTTGCTTTCGCGACCTGGGACCACCCATCTCTCCAGAATCATCTAGGCTCTGCCACACCTGGTTTGGGGGACAGTGCTGAACTTGCTCCTTCATGTTATCTAGTACAGCTCCTTTGGTACAAATGTAATTTCTGCTACAATGTTTGCTGCTTCCATGAGGCACCCGACCTGGAAATGTACCTATATACTCTGCAACTGCAACCTTCTGCTTGCCATCTAGCAATGCCATAATCATATTTTGCTCAATCCATGATATCCTGCGTTTATACTGTCCACTCTGTGTATGTTTAGCATAAGCCCTATGTAGAACTATTATGGACTCTGGGTGTGGTTGGGGCTCCAGTGGGGTGACAATTCGTTGCCTCCCACCATTTGCTCTTTTGTACAACACAGTTCCATACAGACTGTCATGCAGCACTACCTCAGTTAATTTTCCTGTAACGCTAAGCAAAAACATGGCAGTGTTTGTGGGACCACTCACCCAGGCCCCACAATCATCCCAAAACTGGCTCTTATTGCTGTTGTGATGGCGACGAATGTTAGCAGTGTTATCGAAAACAAAAAAATTATTCTCTTTTAGACCCACTGGTATAGATTCATGACCCACTATGCCATCTAAACAAAGAATATATAGAAGGTTTTGTGTTTCAAGAAACTTGCCTTTTTTAGTAAGGTCGTCACCCCCAGATGCTATAATATGTTCATCTGTGTCAATGGTTATCTCTAGTGGGAGTGGTGGTGATGTTGAGTCACGCTGTGACTGTTCATTGACCGACAATGATGGAGATGGTAATGGTGTGCACATCTGTGAATTTTGGAATTCATCCTCACTTCTGGCTGGTGAAATAATTAGTGGCGAGACATCTGTGGTAAGGTCGGATGGAATAGTTGTCTCAGGGGTTGAGTGATGATCCTCATTTCTAAGCGGTGGTGTGTACCGTGGTGAGGCATCTGGTGTGAGGTCAGATAGGACTGGGCAAGGGTCCTCCTCGGCGGCTGAGTGATCATCCTCACTTCTAGGTGGTGGTGTGTACCGTGGTGAGGCATCTGGTGTGAGGTCGGGTAAGACTGGGAAAGAGTCCTCCTCAGCGGCTGAGTGATCATCCTCTCCTACCAGGTCCACAGTAATGTGGTCTTGGGTGTGATGAAGAACCACAAAGTGGTTCGGCCTGAAGTCACACACTCGACGTGGCACATGCATAGTTGTCCACATGATGGTCATGACAGGCGGTGCAGAAGTGCGGACCCCACGGCCGTAGACTCTTCTGGTCAGTGGGTCAGCACTGAAGTAGTCGTTGATGGATGGCGGGCAATATGACTGAACTCCTACGCAGAGGGCAGCACTGGCGGCATAGATTATAATCATTTCCGAGAATGAGCCAGGTGTAGTAACTGACTCCAGAAGTTGACTGTAGCTATCGTGGAAGAGACGATCGTCACGAATCAAGTCGTTGTAGGTAGGGTGTTGCATATCATAGAAATCTCTGTGACTCATTATTTCCATGGCTGTGAGGAGGCGAATATGTTGGTGATGGTTCTCATGCCCATACAAACCACGTGACAATGCACGAAACAGGCAGTTACCATCACCAATGACGGATAGGGGGACATGATCAGAACCTAATATAGGATGCAACATTTGCAGGACTCCAGTAGCAGCAGCATCTCGTCTTCCAGGTGGTGTGCCCAAGGTGGGGTAGTCAGGTAGCTTGATGTTGTACGTTTTCAGTAGCAGTCGCTCACTCTCCACGGAAGCCTCCAGATAACCGGAAGAAGAGGCACTACAAAGTCTGTCAAAGCCAACGTGACATCTCTTTTTTAAAAGCAAATTATGTTAATCCAAATTTAATAACAATGTAGGTTTCTTTAATATGAACAATACTTAGTATACCTAAGCTGATAAAGCTGTCAGATCACATGTACGTGGACCTTTTCTTTCTTTAACTAATAGGGAACAATTTTTTTAGGTAAGACCTTATGTTAATACAAAATGCTATAAGGGGAGTAAGCAAACGGGACTGTATTATTATGGGGGATTTTAACCACAGGCATATACAATGGAATTCTCTACAGAGTATGGGGAGTGAGGACCACAAGTTTTTAGTTCAAGATACTTTCCTTTCTCAACATGTGCTACAACCAACCAGGGGTGAGAATGTGTTAGACATAGTTTTGTCCTCACAGAATGAATTAGTTGACAATGTCAAGATATGTGAGCCACTGGGGAGTAGTGATCACAACCAGATACATTTTATCAAACTACTATTGGAAATTGTAGAACAAATTAGCGTACCGCTTGCAACAGTTTATTATATATTTTTTTCTCAGTTAAGAAAGATAGAAGGACTAGAGGACATGAAGTTACATTAAAGTGTAGTTTAGATTAGATATAAGAAAGTTCTCATTCTCACAAAGGACTGTAAATGAATGGAACAGATTATCTGCTGATTGTGTGGGTGCTAGTAGTGTGAATATGTTTAAAAATACAATCGACACATATCTCAGAAGGGCGGGATACACATAGATAAAAGGGTCGGACTCTCAATAAGCCAAAGGGCTTCCTTGTCCTCCTGCCACCTAGCCATTGATGCATGGTGCCTTAAATGTGCTTTGTGTGCAAGCCTGAATTTCCAAGTGTTTACATTTTTCTTAAATTTCAAGTTTTAAAACACCCTAAAAAGACTGTCACGGCGGGTCACAAAACGGGACATAAAAATAGTAACTTTTTTGTGGCTTCAAATATTTCTATAACTTGTATTTTTCAATCCAGTCTCAATTCAATTACAGGTGTACATAAGTAGTTAGAACTAAGCAGCAGCCTTAAGCCAGTCTGGGAATCATGGTCTGCAATTAGTTGCACCCTAGAGCCAAACTGACCAAACAGTTACCCTGCCTTCTGGATAAGGATGGACAGCCTTAATCTGTTTCAGACATCTGGTAAGGAATTGTAGACTTTCAACTGTACACTAAATAAAATAGTGTAGTGTTGTTATCAGGCATGTGGATTTGACTGACCAGGAATGGATGTTGTTTGCAATATATCATATAGATACATAAATAATTGACCTCATATTACCATTATAATATAATAAATCATAATTGATGTACTTTTTAATTAAACAGAATACATTACAATTACAACATAATTTCAAAATCTGAATTAACTATATAAAATAGTGTAGTTACACGACAGAAAGTAATTACAGTTAAGCCATTTGAAACATGAAAGATACCAGTTAACATTTTGGTATAATGGCATTGACTAATTACTTACTATTACACCACTACATTTTGTAACACATATCATTTAAGATGGTATAACTCCTGAAGTACTACAATGCACAACTTCAAACTTCCAACGATTTTTATTAAGAAATGCAGAATTATTGTTTACACATAAACACCAAAGATAAACAATTCCTTCACCTAGCAGGTTGTAAGGTAATCATGGTTGGATAAAACTTTTATGATGTACATCTAAATACCATGCCATGAAACCTTCAACTGTTATTTAATAATATATTATTATATACATACCTTTTCAGTGAGGCCTCAATGTCGTAAGTGCCACTGGTGAAAGCACAGCACCGACAAAGGAAGTGGTCTGGTTTTTCCCAGGCTGACAGCAGGTCAGCATCCATGGGAACACATCGACTGCAAAAAAAAACTATTCAGAAGAAAATCTGTTTACCTTCCTCTACATATGTGAGAGAAGGAAATGCAATGGGAGGAAAGATGACGGGAAGAAAGGAAGTGAGAGTACATGTGACAGAAGAGAAGTCGGGAGGGACGATGACAGGAAGAAAGGTGGCAAGAGAAACAGCGTCAGGAAAGAATGGAACGGACGAGATTGTGACGGGAGAGCAGAAGACAGGGGAACAAGATTACAACCAGACAGATGCAAACCGTAGAAAGAGCTACACTGAGGCAGTGATTGAGGGGGCAATGAGGAAAGAGAGGGTGTTTATGGGCGATTCGATTATGAGAAAGACAGATAAGACTCTAAGCGAGGGGGAGGACGTCGTTGTTTGTCTATTGGGGGGCTAAGATAGAACATGTAACTGAAAGGGTAGAGAAGGTACTGGGGCATGGCAAGGGAGGGTCTATACTAGTACATGTAGGGACAAATAACGCAGAGAGGGAGGGAACAACTGGGATAGTTCAGAAGTACAGACAGTTAGTGAAGAAGTTAAAGAAGACAAGAGTAGAACAGATTATCCTCTCAGGAATTTTGCCAGTAATGGGAGGAAGGGGGCCGACATATAGAAACTGCAAGAGGATGGCGATCAACGCACTAGTTGAGCAGATGTGTAAAGAAGAGGGGGTGGGATTCGTAGATTTATGGGGATACTTTGTTGGGAGGGAAGATATGTACATGAGAGATGGCCTACATCTAAGTGGAAAGGGGGCAGCAGTTTTCTCAGAGAACTTGCTGCAATCTGTTGACAGTGGGACAGGCTGCATCTATTTAAACTAGATTCGCAGGGGGGATTCACAGAGAAGCCTGAAACTGGAGGCATAGATAAAGACAGCAGAAATAAATCGGCAAAGAACAGCCTGGAAAACTGTTCTGAATCAGGATATAAATGCATTTGTTTAAATGCAAGGAGCATAGTAAACAAAAGAAGTGAACTAAACATTATGGTAGAAGATATTGACCCTCACATAATAGGTATAACCGAATCGTGGGCCACCACTGATATATCAGATGCCGAATTGGGACTAACAGGATATGTAATGTTTAGGAAAGATAGAATAGGAAGAAAGGGAGGTGGAGTTATTTTATATATTAAAGAATCTATCCAGGCTTATGAAATAAAATTAGAAAGAGAAGCAGATTGCGAAGAAGCTGTTTGGTGTAACATAGTTACAGGAAACTCAACGTTAACAGTTGGGTTAGTTTATCGAAGTCCAAACATAAGCATAGAAGAGAATGAAAAAATACAAAACGCTATAAGGGAAGTAAGCAAACGGAACTGTATTATTATGGGGGACTTTAACCATGGGCATATACAATGGAAATCTCTACAGAGTATGGGGAGTGAGGACCACAAGTTTTTAGTTTTAGTACAAGATAGTTTCCTTTCTCAACATGTGCTAGAACCAACCAGGGGAGAGAATGTGTTAGACTTAGTTTTGTCCTCACAGAAAGAATTAGTTGACAATGTCAAGATATGTGAGCCACTGGGGAGTAGTGATCACAACCAGATACATTTTACCATCAAAGTAAAATCAGAAAGGAATAGTAAAAAGCAGTATAGGAGAAATTTCCACAAAGGAAGGTATAAGGACATGAGGAAATATTTAGCAAAGATAGACTGGAATAACACACTGAAGAATAAGACAGCAACCGAATGCTGGAATATCTTAAATAGTGAAATTAAGTGCATAGTCGATAAATTTGTACCTTTCAAAAAACAAGGGAAACGGTCTAAAAAGAAACACTTATCGAAAGAAGCCATTAGAAAAATTAAGTATAAACAAATGATGTGGAAGTCATATAGATGTACTGGAAATGATGAAGACTACAACATTTATAAAGAAGCACTTAATCAAGCTACAGCTGAAATTAGAAATTCAAAGAGAAGCTATGAAAAAAAATTAGCTAGTAATATAAAACATGACAGTAAGAGTTTTTATGCGTATATTCGAAGCAAACAGAAAGTTCAGGATAAGGTCGGTCCTCTAGAAGATAGTGCTGGAAATACAATATCAGAGGGATTCTTAATGGCAGAAGACCTGAATGAGTATTTTAATTCAGTGTTTACCAGGGAAGATATTAGTTCACTGCCAGTACCAGAGGCTAAGTTCAAGGGGGCAGATTCAGACTATTTAGGACAATTAATTGTAACCCCGGAATTGGTAGCTAAGAAAATAAGGGCTATGAAGGATAATAAATCACCTGGAGTGGATGGGATTCCGCCCAAAGTACTATTGGAAATTGTAGAACAAATTAGCGTACCGCTTGCAACAGTTTTCAATTTGTCATTAGAAGAGGGAGTGGTTCCTTTAAAATGGAAAGAGGCAAACATTATACCGTTATTTAAAAAAGGTTCGAGAAACAAGTCAGAGAACAATAGACCAGTGAGTTTAACATCAGTGATTTGCAAATTATTAGACAGATTAATTAAAGATCACATGGTGGATTTTCTTGTTAAACAAAACTTTATAAACCCATCTCAACATGGGTTTTTAAAAGCGAGGTCATGCTTAACAAATATGTTATGTTTTTTGGAAGACATCACTAGGTGGGTAGATGAGGGATCACCAGTAGATATCATCTATTTAGATTTTCAAAAAGCTTCTGACAAAGTACCACATCAAAGATTACTCCTTAAGCTAAAGGCCCATGGCATAGGAAATGGTATAATAAACTGGATAGAAAAATGGCTGAATGACAGAAGACAACGTGTAGTAGTTGATGGGGAGGCTTCAAACTGGAAATCGGCATTGAGTGGGGTACCACAGGGATCAGTACTAGGACCTATATTATTCTTAATATATATCAACGATTTGGACGATGATATAATAAGCAAGGTGTTAAAATTTGCAGATGATACAAAAGTGTTTAGAAGGATTAAAAGTGATGGAGACAGACAGCATTTACAAGATGATCTTGATAGGTTGATCAAATGGTCTGAAAAGTGGCAAATGCTGTTCAATTTTGGGAAGTGTAAATGCCTCCACACAGGTCATGGGAATGAAGAGGTAAAATATAAAATGGGGGGTACTGTTCTAAGTACTACTGTAAAAGAAAAGGACTTGGGGTTAACCATTAGTGCTGATATGAAGGTTTCAGAGCAGTGCGGAATTGCAGCGTCAAAGGGAAATCAAATCCTTGGATTAATTAGGCGAAATATAGCGTATAAGAAAAAAGAATTAATAGTACAGCTGTACAAAACAATAGTGAGGCCTCATTTAGAATATTGTATACAAGCATGGAGGCCATATCGCAAGAAGGACATAGATATGCTAGAAAGAGTACAGAGGAGAGCGACTAAAATGATACCAAATCTGAGGGATCTTAGTTACGAAATACGCCTAAAAGAATGTGGTTTAGCAACATTAGAGACCAGGAGATTGAGAGGAGATCACATAGAAGTGTTTAAAATATTGAATGGTTATGAAAATATTGATAGAAACATTTTTTTCTCAGTTAAGAAAAATAGAAGGACCAGAGGACATGAAGCTACATTAGTAAAGGAGCAGTGTAGATTAGATATAAGAAAGTTCTCATTCTCACAACGGACTGTAAATGAATGGAACAGATTATCTCCTGATTGTGTTGGTGCTAGTAGCGTGAATATGTTTAAAAATAAAATCGACACACACCTTAAAAAGGCGGGATACATGTAGATAAAAAGTATTGGACTCTCGATAAGCCAACAGGCTTCCTTGTCCACCTGCCATCCAGAGTAATTTTCTGGATGGCAATCTTGTTAAATCTTGTTAAATATGTGACACAAATCAAGAATCAACAGAATGGGGTTGGTGATCCCAGAATTTAGGCAATTCTGCCAGAATTTCCCGTTTACTTATAGTGACTGCTAACATCAGCACTTAAACAGAACAACCTGCTTGTGCGGGTTCTTTGTGATCAGTTCATCACACACATTGGACATTTTAATACAATTATTAGAGTTTCCTGTTGTAAAGCTAATCCTGCTACTTTAATTGAGCCATTCCATATTTCAAAATGATATAGGGAGCAGTACCAAACAACTATCCATCACTGCCAGGTATTCATTCATACAGCTGACTGAATTCAAGCAATGTAGAGTGAATGTACTTGCCCAAGGTTCAAAATGGCAGCACAGGATTCAAACCCGGGTTCTCTCATCTAAGAGTCTAATCGCTGATTTATTATGCTCCACTATTCCAGTTGTACATGAACCTCTAAGGGTTTGACACCTGAGGAGTAGGCCCTACTACTACTACGGTACTCAGCAGGAGTAGCATAACACACACATACATGCAAAGTCGAACAGTTTTCATGAAACTGACGTAGTATTAACCATAATAACTTTAGCTGAATATTATGTAGCAAGATTACACTAACGTATATGTAATGTACTGTAAACAAAACTTACCGATGCACCCATTTCAGGCACGATGAACACTCAACAGAGTTGGTGCCACAGCCCTTTGCACAGATGCCACATTGGTATTTCAAAGGCGCCATTTCCTTACACTGTACTCAAACAATGATCAGAAGTCCAATCAAAATGTTGAGATTGAATGTGGTAATTCCCCAAAATATGCAAGCTTATATACAAAATAAGATGCAGATCGAGATGTGTGCTGATTGGATGATAGGTTCACGTTAGTAGGCACAGCCTATCTAGAGTTGGACCAATCAAACACCCTGACACGGAAGATGACAGTTTTACGCACCTGTAGAGTTTGTTAGAATGTGTTACAAAACTGGCAAGATGTTCATCCAACTTCCTATCCATTTCCTAATATTTGGATGTAATTTGAACAGTTTTAGGGCACATGTTTAAAAGTTATCTGTTATCCTAACCTCTGTAAAGGTTACAATGGATTACTAGACACAATGGTACAAAAATTGACATGGATTCCCACTATATGTGCTTGTTTTACCCACCACCATTTCTGTAATGTCCCCCCTCCAGATATTGATCCACTTGACTGGCCAATCAATGTCACTGAGTAGCACCTGTTGACTGGTATGACTTCAGTGACATCTTTGGTGGGAAGTTTGATTGTCCATCAGTATGAAGTGGGTCATTTTTTGGAGGAAGGCATGCACGTCAAAGTGGTTTTATGCAGTAACTGTTCAGTTAGAGCTGGAACACATGCCGATTCGTGGGTAGTAAGCGATATAATATTGATTTACGTTTCTCTTTGAAACAAAACAATTTTTTTATGAATGCCAAAGTATCATTTAGGAATTGTTTCTGTAATTATATAATCTGTATATGTATTACTGTGTTTATAACTTGAAAAGTGCATTTAGGCAACTAAACTTAAAGCTTATTTAAAAAATTATATCAGATATATATACATATATATATATACTGCGGTATTGCAATTTTGTAAATAGTGTAACATGTATATTTATGTTGTATATTACATGTCAAACAAAGATATATACTGCACACATGAATCAGCCTCCATTCATTGTGGATGCTTCCCAGTAAAGTCGAGATGGTATTCAGTTGAACAGGTCTGCCAGGGTGTAAAGTGTAAAGCGCCTTGATCATTGATATCCTGAGGACTGGATACTGCGCTACATAAGAACCTACCTTTACCATCATTTTTTAGTAATTAAATTGTCTGTGAAAGTGTCGAAATTTTAATGATGGTGGACTGGCATCCTCTTAATTAGTTGACAATTAAAGGAAATGACTGACATGTTGATAAGTGTGCTCTGGCAGTATCAGTTATATGCTTGGCTGCACATGGTTGGATAAGCAGATATGTAAGTAGTTCTGAACTGGAGGGGGTACCCTAATGACAGCATGTATACTGAGATAACAGAATGCCATTCTATAGAAATGCTACTTAGATGATTAGCTTAAAGACACCAATATTAGGTGTTAATTGTGTCAAGATACTTGCCCACCTGTGTGGTTTGATAGGAGTGAAGTCCCTAAATCTAATATATATACAGCTGTATATTACATATATATATATTATTATGTCTATATATATATATATGTATATATATAGTCAGTCACAGAAATGATGCAGAAAAAGGCAAAGGAAATAAAGTTACAACTTTAAATTGAGTAATAACTGAACATCTGACTATACAAATTACCATACATGTGTTGAGACTTACGACTCATTTTGCTATAACGACCCATTTTTTTCTCCAACATTATGTACAGTGTATATTGAAAATCATTATTTATATATAGTGTATATATATATATATATATGAGTGTGTATGTATGCATAAAACAGCTATTGTCAATTATGTTCTTGTCATGAGGTACTGTTGTGGCAATAATAATTATCAGTTTTATCTGGATTTAGCTTCAATTTACTTGCTTCCATCCACAGCAAGATGTCAGTGAGACAGTCATTTAAAGTTGATAGAGATGTCTGTGTATCAGTTGGTGAAAGTGATATATACACCTGTGTGTCATCAGCATACACGTGATGATTTATATTATGATTAGTTATGACTCAACTAATAGATGTAGGGTATAAGCTAAACAGACCAGGGCCAAGGACAGAACCTTGTGGGACACCAAATGGAAGATGTTCTGGACAAGACAGTGAGCCAGATATGTTACTTCTTTGGTATTGGTCTGAAAAATATGAACTAAACCACTGAAGAGCTGTGCCAGATATACCAAAATGTATATTAAGGCGATGTAAAAGAATGTCGTGATCTATTGTATCAAAAGCAGCTGATAGATCTAGTAAGGTGAGAGCAGTTAAGTTGCTATTGTCCATATTGCATTTGATAAATGCTGTGAATAAATGTGTTCATGGAGTCGATTTGCAACAATCTTCTCCAATACTTTCGACAAAAAACTAAGATTTCAGATAGACTTCAGCTATAATGTAAACACCCATAAATATCCAGTCTGATTGCTTGTATCTGTATGAATAAAACATTTGAAACAACATTATTTTGCTGCATGTTTATTATAAATAGCATGTATGTTAATTTGGGCCCATGTGTCAACGGGCTTTGCACTGTATATTATTTGTTATCAACAAACTTATAAATGTTGATACATTTTGCTCAGTTACGTAAATTGTTACACACCATGATTTATAATGTTATCTAAGAACAGTTTGTTTTATAACATGTAATTTCATGTAGGTTTTTGTCAAAACACTATATTGGAATATATAGGATATTAGCCTTGGTTTATGGGAATGTGTATCAGATCAAACGTTATGAAAGGTATGTAAAATTTTACATCACAGTATGCGTTTTTATAATAAAATTGGGCATCTGATAGATCATTTCTCAAGGTTGGCATATTTGCAATGTACCCAGTGTCTCTCCCCCAGAATGATAAAATCAAAGAGAGTCAGCACACATTGAGCCAAGTAATCAAGATTATCTTAACTGCACTGCAGCTCCCACCCCTGGGTGCCCCCCCCCAGCATATGCATGCAGACCACCAAGTGACTGGAGCTGTACAGAGTGGTAGGTCAGATTGTCCAGTACTACTGAACAGTGAGGCAGGAGGGTCTAATGACAGTACACAGGAATAGCTTAGACCCATATATCAAATTACCATTTGGGTCATTAACTTTAATTGTTGTAATGCATAGCCCCTAATATGTTTTAATTTAACTAACACAACTTTCAATTTAAGAAATTCATATTTTATGAAGGTAAATATTGTACATAGTTTGTAACAAAAATATAACTTGCACTACAAAGGAATGTTGTATATAAATATAAAAACAGTTGTTGAATAGAACAGTAATGATATATACCAATATATATTTTATCATTACTGTTGTATTCAACAACTTATGTATGCTAGATATCGTAAACAGAATGCAGAAACCTTTTTGTATCTGTGACAAATAAATTATGACAGTTCAACAAGATGTCTCAAATTACAGTACCACATAAATTTTGACCAGATCCCAGTACTTGCTAAGGTGATCTGGTGATACTACTACAATTAGGAACATGGCACAGAGGAACATTGGTGTTTGGCAAAAATGTTTTAATAATTAAGTGATTCTACAGTATTGGTCAATGTTTGGTTGACAAAACTGCATTATTTTCATCTTTTTTTAAATTTTGAATGCAATGTTATGTGTGGATAGTATGTGGATAGTATATGTGTTAGGATAGCCCAACTAAAATAAATACAGCGCAAACTATTAACATACACTGGAATGGATTCCTTTACAAATTACAGTGAGGACCTCATATTAATGTAATTATTATTCTAAAGTACTAATATACATGACCAATGCATACTGGCGTAGTTACGTAGAAGCAATTAAGCTGAATATCTTGCAAAATCGTAAAGGATTATGTGGCAACGGCTCTCTCAGTGTCTTGACATTGATGCTGACGGATCAGTGGTTGACATACGTCGTACGATACGTATCCTGAATCAAAGCCTCAATGCAGAAATACCTTCTCGCGAAAAGTGTACAGGAATGGTAAAGTAACATGCCAAAAATAAATGTTTAATCTATGGTTTACTGGTATTGTTAAATTAACAGAACATTTATTTTTCGCATGTTACTACCGTTATTTAGCACTTTTGCGATGTTCTTATTATCCTTATAGTTATAACGCCATTCGCCAGGTGACGCTACGGTGCCAAGACTAAATGTTCGTCCGGAAGATCGGCTAAAATGCATGAATTGTGTAATTCCTGGGTAAAATACAGCCTGAAAGTTTATAGTAATGCACACACAAACCCTATATATACCATCAACTGCCAAACTATCTACCAACACATTATATTACATGGTCGTGCGTGGTCGTTCGTGGTCGTGCGTGGTCGTGCGCCTTTTAGTCAAACCCGGCAAATTGCTGCCAAATATCCTTCCGCTTATTCAAATCATCTAAAAATCCACCATATTACAGTCAACACCTTCTACAATCACACATGAAAATCTCTCTACTCAAATGCACTTATGTCACAGCATGTTAATTTTATTTAAAAAAATCATTTCTCAAAAATACACTACATTTTTCTTCGTGACCCCTCACAGTCTATATTGGAATGAGCCAACGCGCCATCTACCGGACTATTATTTGAAACTTATCCACAATTTCCCCAGAAGGGGGCATGATTTGACCCATATTTATGTCAAATTCTAGGTCATGAAATGCTGCTATGAATGCTGCTATCAGTTAGCCAATCGGATAGCGAAGAACAACCAATCAGAATAATTTCCGCTTCATTGGCGTTCGCAACCGGCGCTTGAAAAGCAAAACGGTGGTTCTGTACGCATTGCGGTCTGTACAGAAGAGTGTGGTATTTACCAAAATTCACTGTTCTTAGGTGAGTATTATGTTATGCAGTGTTGTGTATCACTTATTTTGTATTTCGATGAAATTCGAGATCAAGCAATGGTTAGGTGCTGTTTCTATTCATGGCGTCGCACGTTCGTTAAAAAATGTAGCTCTAAACTCGCGTGACGTGCAGCGTTGGTTTGGTGCGTTGATTTGCGATGCGTTGGTGACGTCAACGTTATTTGAATTAATGTTTCATACATTATTTTGTTTGTGCAAATGGCGTGTAGTTTATCGCTTTTCTATTTTATGTACCATATAAGGCGCTTCTGCATTGCATTTCCGGGATTAGCATTCATTTCCAGTACCGCAACGTCCGCGTCTTGTTGGCGTCAAAATCAGATGACGCCGGTGTCAAGCACCGACCGTTGCCATGGTTACATATTAATGCTGTTGCTGTGTTCATTTGTGACATGTACATGACATTGTCAGTTGCTATGATATCTGTCTTGGTAACAGCAATGTAATTACAGTAGCATGACCGGTCCATGGTATCCATGGTGATTTGTGTCTTCAAATTCAATGCGTAATCATGGCCATCCGTACAAAACTTGACGCCTTCACCATCTTTTTCTTGCAAAATTCCTTCTCTGTACCAGTCCAGATTTGGTGATTGTGTTTGTTGTCTCAATTTGCGTGCATTTTGTGATGTATCGTGGTGTTTGTTGTAGTTGAATCAAACACGCCTGCAAGATGTCCGAGAGGAAGGCCGTAATCAAGAATGCTGACATGACGGAAGACATGCAGCAGGACGCTGTCGACTGTGCGACGCAGGCGATGGAGAAGTACAACATCGAGAAGGACATCGCCGCGTACGTGAAGAAGGAGTTCGACAAAAAGTTCAACCCCACGTGGCACTGCATCGTGGGCCGCAACTTCGGCAGCTACGTGACGCACGAGACGAAGCACTTCATCTACTTCTACCTTGGCCAGGTCGCCGTGCTTCTATTCAAGTCTGGTTGAGAGCCGACAGCCCTTGCCATCGTCGTTGTCATCACTTCAGTAACAGCCGCCATCTCATCGTTATCGAACTACCATGTCGTGTTGTCGCAGCCATTGTACCATTGTCGCATCTGGGGCACTTGTTGAACGTTTGTTATCATCCTAGTCTTGTCCTCTCATGTTGCGGGCACAGGAGTGCATCCGTGGGTGCTGTATGCCGGCCGCCTGGCATTCCCATTCGAGTGGACATGCACATCACTTGTGATGCCGAACACTTCTCTGGGATGTTGTTCAAGCTAGTTTTGTGTACTGAGGACAGTCATATGTCGGACTTGCCTGTTTTATAGTGCGAGATGTTTTTAGTTTTATTGTAAAACATGTATACTGTGATAAGTGCAGCAAAATCAGTATCAATAAATATCTTGCTGTCTGCGTGCTAATATTACATGGTTTCATTCTTGTTTTATTTTGACTGAATAAATGTGCGGGATGGGTCACATCATTAAGGCAATGGATAATGTTTCCGAGAACCTTTTGGCATATATTTTTCCCTGTGCAAACTGCAATGTAATCATTCAATAAAAATGTGGCTGTCGAAAAGTATTCTGTAGTTTATTAATGTGAAAACTACATGCTACTGCTGGTTTGGTCAAATGGTAGAGTAGTAGTAGCCCTATTTGGAAGACTACTACATTTTATTCCAAAGTTGTACACACTGCATATCCCATTTCCCTTGATAAATAGTGAAGCTGTTGTGTTCAAAATGCCTAGACATTTATTTATCAACCTGGCTTGTACTGATAATTGAGTATGATCTTCAGATATCCAGGGTTTCATCCAGTGATTGTATACATGGAGAAGGGAGAGTCTGCGGTATTGTAGGATCTGATTTCTCATCAGAACTTTTTCAAATAGTAAACGGGGGTGCAATTTTTTATTATGCCTGAAGGAGGCACTGCCAAAGGTGGCAGACACGTGGAAAAATTCATGTTTTGCTGGAAGACATAAAATGAAGTTTTGCGATTTTTTAATCTGCATGTTGATGAGAAGCCAGAAATTATTTTTATGTGGCTGTTGTGTTGGCATATTAAATGTTTGAGTGGTCTTCCAAAGTCTCCCAAAATGCAATTATATAAGGGTGGATACCGGGTAGTGATTTTGGTTGTCATTCCAGGGAAACTTACCACTATGGTGCCACTGACAGTAATGAACACTGATGGTCATGTCAATTGAATCTGGGAGCATCTTAGTTTTTATTTGAATGCCATTTTTTAAAAGATGATCGAGTATGAGAAACCCCTCATATCCCAGGGAGTAAGGGAATGTTGATGTCCGTTATTAGACGAAATTACTTTCTTGTGTCAACCATCCATCTTCTCCCCTCAAACTTTTGTCTGAGGTGCTGGTCTCAGGTAGTTTAGTTTGATATTGGACATTGACTTTCTGAGATGATCCCTAACCTGAAGAGAAATTCCACTTGAACATGTGTATATTACTACACTTACTTGGAGCATTGTAAGTTAATAACCATCCCCTCCCAGGTGCCGTGGTCCACCCCCACTTTTGCCTGTGTTCATTTGCTTCCATAGACCATTGGCCTCAGGTTCTCCAACTGGCATGCATTTGAAACACAATGATAGTTACTTAAGGGGACACAACACCCTGAATTGAATTTTTCTTATGACAGCTTGCTGAAATTTTAGGACAGTTTTAATTATATTGCAAAAGGAATGTGGATAATTTTTTTGACCCCCTTTTGACCCTTATCGGGGCGGCCATTTAAAATTTCAATGGTACCAGCTGAAAGCCTAGTTCTACATAATGGGCTAGCCAAATTCACTGTAACTTTGTGGGCATATAACTAACATACACCTGCATGTTATAGCGTCGAGTTTTTGCTAATTGTTTTTGTTTTTTTTATACGATTTTACAAAATTCTTGTTACAAAACTTCAAACAAAATATGAACATTTTGTGATGTAGAATTTTTGTCTTGCAATATTTTGACAATTTCTCAATGTTATAACACGGAGAGCAATATTATGGAGAAGTTCTGAAAATTTCAAAGGATTCGGTTGGGAAATAGCCGAGATCTACGCAATAAGAGAAGTCAGTTCAGTGAAATAATTGTATTGTAGAAAAACGACGTCAAAGTTTGTGAACATTTCAACAATGAATTGTATAACAACAAATAGACACAGAGTTCTGAAATTACACACGTGTCCTCCAAATGATGTTCTTTCTGAGGATGTAAAGTTCAAGATTATAGACTGAAAAGTAAAATTTTTATCAAACATACTTTGTGAAGCACAAATAAGAATTATATTTGAAAAACGTAACTTGATGTAATGTTCACAGTTCATTATAATTGTATATGCACTGTTCTGCTGGAGCCTAAAACACCCCTCCACCATAGTTAGTTGGTGCAGATTCCGCCGCCCGTGTACTTGCAATATGCCTGGCTTGCCTAGCCTCCTTCGACGCTGTCATAGCCTGGCGCTTAGCCTGACTGAGGTGTCGTCGGTCGGCCTTCTCTGCAGATGCCAACAAGTGGGCACATGTTGGCACCTGCATCACCTCACAGAGGTTCCTCATTGTCACCTCGATGCCAGCGTTGAATACCGAGACTGCGCTGCAGGTGGCGGAGACAACGCGCTCGAGTCCAACGAAGCTCGTCTTTGGGCACTTGTGCCACACCACTGAGTGGACGCTTTCATTTGCATTCTGCGTCTTCCCCAGCGTGCAGCGCTTGAGGAGGTCTACATGGTCCAGCCGGGTGTAGACGTCCTTGACGTGCTCAGCAACGTCGGGTGCAAGCGGCGTACCCACATTCGTCCGATGTGGGCCTGGCTCCTGCCCGGTGGCGAGTGCCTTCTGATAGAAGCACCAGCTGTCGGCTCCCACCAGGCAGACGTGAGGGTGGAGTTGAGCACGGTGTCACACTCTGTGCACACAGTCTCCATCGCTGCAACAAGGCCAAGTCGGTGGTCGGTGACACGGATCACCAACGACGCAGCACCACACTCCAGACACAGCAGACCTTTCACGAGTGTTGACAGCATGCTCAATCGAGTGGTGACAGTCGTGATGTCACTCGCTGTCTCGGGCGCATCCTCAGTGTCGCTGCCATCATCTCGAAAAGTCGTCCTGAACTTCCTTTCTGTTGCCGAAGTTGATGGCTGGGGTTCAGTAACCTGCGAACAAATTATATATTATAATAACATAATGGTTGATAAATATATAATATTCAGTTCACAGTAAATACTATATTTGAAAATACATTATTTGTTTTGCAGTTTCCTCAAGTTATAAACAAATGTGATTTTCCAAATATTCCTGCATTTTATAACAGCCTATATAACAGGTCATTGGTGTGACATAAAGCTAGTACATGGCTGTACTATAAATTACAAGAATAAGTCTAGCCTAGCCTCCCTGCCAGCAAACTTGTAATTCCATTCACCATTGAAATTAGCAGTATTATTTGTATGACATTGTAAGTCATTTGTATTCATAGCCTGGGTACATTAGCCAAATATAATGTGATAAAAATGTACATGCACACGAACTGGTATTTTGTCAGCCAAAAGTAAAAATAAAAAATGAATAATACCTGGCTGACAGGAGACTGACGGGTGTCGCTCGCGTCACTGTCCGAGTCGGATCATATGTCTTCGACCGGAGAAAATGCTGCCGCCGCCAATGTGGCCGTCGATGGAGCCCGTGCAAGCCTAAGTTGCAGTCGCCTGCGCTTTCGACCCTTCCCGAAAGTAGCGATGTGCTTCTTCCTACCATCCGGCATGGTGTCGTGCGTAGAATATCTTTTATAACAGCGGCGAATAAATGGCGTAGAACGATGGCGATTGTAAACAAACTGAGCTGAGTTCGCACACTTGACCGATCAGCGCATGCGTATCCAGTCACGTGCGCCATTCTATCCAATCACTGCCGTAGATGGGCGGGTTTGGGTCGGTTGATACGGTTAGATTGGGGTCATTCTAACCGGAATACCTCGGAAACAGCCGAAGATGCTAGATAGCCAGTGGAACCATGTTGCAGTGTGATAGTGAAGCTGTCTGGTGGTATGCGACATGTCAACAAAGGTTCAAGATGCCGGAAGGTACAAGCGATCGAAAACAAGCGATTTTTCGATCGGCGCTGCTTCATTGCACATAAACAAAAGAAACCAGATAGTAGGGCTCTTGCTAAATCATGTTTTTATTGCATTTATCGTATTCAGTCATAGTAACAACATGCACATATTGAAAGTTAGATCACTTTATTATACGAATATCTCGAAACTGGAAATTCGAAAAAAATAAATTTTTGGACCACAGAAATGGGAAATCCAGGGTGTCGTGTCCCCTTAAATCTTAAAACTTAGCTCTTGGTTTGTTGCGCCATGCATGGGTGTAATGATGATAACCAAAGCTCTTGATTTGTTGCGCCATGGGTGGGTGTAATGATGATCACCAAAGGTATTGGTTTGTTGCGCTATGCCTATGGGTGGGTGTAATGATGATAACCAAAGGTCTTGGTTTATTGTGCCATGGGTGGGTGTGATGATGATAACCAAAGCTCTTGGTTTGTTGCGCCATGGGTGGGTGTAATGATGATAACCAAAGGTCTTGGTTTATTGTGCCATGGGTGGGTGTGATGATGATAACCAAAGCTCTTGGTTTGTTGCGCCATGGGTGAGTGTAATGATGATAACCAAAGGTCTTGGTTTGTTGCGCCATGGGTGGGTGTGATGATGATAACCAAAGGTCTTGGTTTATTGTGCCATGGGTGGGTGTAATGATGATAACCAAAGCTCTTGGTTTGTTGCGCCATGCGTGGGTGTAATGATGATAACCAAAGCTCTTGGTTTGTTGCGCCATGCGTGGGGGTAAGCTAACTTGATTGTTATTGATTGTTCCACTTGCATAGTTTCAATAATGACACTTTGACTACACAATTTATTGACATGTATGGTGTTTAATAATATGACAACACATATAGTACACAGCCACACATAATTCATGTGGTATACAAACATATATGCAGGAATCTCAATCTTGTGTTAACTTACAAAATGTAAAAATGTCCCACATATTACTGATCAGTTAAAATTTCCCATAAAGTGACATGTGGCAAGTACAAGATTTTTAATTGTCATAAATATTACAAGCAAGTTGAGTCAAATTAACCAACTCAACTCTGTAGTTTGTTCATCCTGCGTTACTATAAACGTCCTCCTTCACTTATAACCGAGTCCATGACTGTCTCAGATGCTAGAGCTTGAATCCTGAATGAATAGCTGCTATACCGCCCATGAGGTTTTCGTAGGTCACTACTTTGAAGCCAGCTTCTCTTATCCGGTCTGTGAATTCATCCTTCAAACAGAAATTAAGAATAAATTAATCATTGTGCACAAATTGACATATAAAATACATATCAAATGACAACAAGCAAACAATGGACAGCAGTTATCACAGTTACATCATTTTCATCTCAAACTTGTTTCCGCTGGTCATTTAATTTCTGCTTGTTACGGGATGCTAATTATTTCCTAGTAAAGCAAACAAAGCCACAGTGACGCCCTCTGGAGAGTGGCACAGCAGCAGCAACAAACATGTAATTAGTTAATAACTATAAATAACTACAATTATGTTTTTAATTGCATTGCTAATTGGTAGGAGACAGTAACTCCTAGATTACCCCCAAAGTCAGCCTATTAATATATAGATGGACAGATAACAGACTGCTAAGACCGCTGTTAGATTAATTTCATTTAAACATCTGATAGTAACACCATGGTACAATTTCCAAATAACGAAGCAACCTCTCCGGACAATGCAGACACCTGAAATTCCTGACATAAAAATTGTCCTGCGAGTTGGTATTTTCACAGTGTTTGTCGCAGGTGTTTCAAAAGGCTACCCATATGTATGGATGGAGTCAAAGGGTAACAACATACAGTGGAACCTCGCCTTGCAGTCACCTCGGTAATACAGCCACCTCCCAATTAAGGTCACCAAAGGATAGTCCAAAATTTGTTCCATACATAGGAAATTAGTCTCGCTAATACGGTCACGTTGCTAATCAGGTCACTTTTGTACAGTCCCAAGGGTGACTTTAATATAGTGTGGTTCCACTGTACAGTACTTAGATGTTATTTGCTCAATTCTATACAACACTTTGGCATGAAAAGTAAACATATAAAACCAAAAAAATACTTTAGAAAATTCATGGTTGCCTTTATGTACCGTCACAAACTAATCTCCTCCATAAGTTGGGCATATTCTTTCATTCACATCTTCACAAAGTTTATGAAATATGCTAGACACCCTCAAATTCTGCAGTGACTCATTTTTGCCGAGTACGGAATGGTGATGGCCAGCTGGGAAAGTTAGGCAGCACAAATACACCCTGTGTGATGTGTTTTTATATCCCTACACCAGATGTTTACCGTACGTCTCTCTCACTAAATCATCATCAAGTTGTAGTTTGATCTGACACGAAATATGACATTTCTGAGTAAATAATATTAATACTACTAAATTTGTTTTTGTTACATTTATATTACATTAATTTTTAAATGTACACCTATAATTATAGATCTACCTTTTTAAACAAAACATTGCATCGTCATATATATAGTCCTTAGTACTGCTTAAATAATATTTTGCACGACCTGTTCACTCAAATACAATTGTTCTCTGGGAAGAATTCAGCCATGGTGTAATTACTGCACAAAAACAATCCATACACAAATATCCACTACTGTCTATAGCCAGGTACTCACTCACATAGCTGAGTGAACTGGAGCAACGTAGAATGAACAAACTTGCCCATAGTTTGACACGGCAGCACAGGATTCGAACCCGGGTTTTCTCGATTGAGTCTGATGCCTTAGCCATTGTCCCACTGCATTCCATATACAGGTATATACACCAACATGGACCCCCCAGGCCAGGAAGTAAATGTCAAACTGTGAACTCATCATCCACAGGTAATGGGAACCATACAACATACATAGACCTGAGACTTGGCAGAGACTGGAGTGATTGACAGGCCCAGGTTCCTACTGGCCAAGGCAACATCTGCCCTGCTCATCTCCAACCGTCATAATATTGTCTTATCTTCCCTGCTGGATAGTAGATACATATAACCAAGTATATATTTATTTATGTGTGTGTGTTTTATTTATCATTGCTATAACAGACTGAACATGTATGTGACTTGTCAACCTGAACCTATTCTCCACACAAGCTACTAATAGTGGTCCAGATCAAATCCCATCAATGTTGTGATTTTGCAGAAATGTCTTATAATATCATCTTTCAATAGACAGTTTATTTTCATCGAAAGATAATCCAAAACTAATTAAATTACCTGCATTTACGAAACAGTTGACAATTTGGATTAAAAAAGAGCTTCATTTCTCAAAACGACCCTTTTTAAAAATGTGCTAAAATTTTAGCCATAAATCATTAACTACTGAATCTATTCCAATGAATGAGGTATCATTTTAAAACTTATGATCTGTGGGATCCAAAAAGGTACAAAACTCAACTTTGCAACTTAAAACCCACTTCACTGTGGCTGGCCACGTACATCCATAACATGTTGAACTCTGTAAATATTAATGAAGCTGTAACATTATTACTATCAATCCATGACCACAAACACCTGCACAGTCCAAATATGTTTGTGTGTCAGGAATTACAGCTATGGATTACTGCCAGATTAACAGGAAATCTTTAAACTGGCTTACAGTGGCCATTGTGGCATGGTGTGGCTCTCTTGCTACAACTCAGTATTACATAAGGGATTAGAGATTATACACCGACTTGATTCAGATAGCTACAATGCAAGTCAAACGCCCACTCACGCATCTGCCATCAGACGTGCCCAACCAACAAATGCCCATAAATTACAAATGTTTAAAGTCGCTAATCTTAATTAGGATCATCACATTATAATAAACTAGGGAAAACAACCTTCACAGATTGTAGGCCCAAAATTAAGCCCCAAACCCCCGACAAATAACCAGGTTAAACCATACAGTTTATTCACAAACACTGCATTTTGGGGGGGGTTTGCTTATCAATTTCCGGACGTTGCAGCCTTGATGGATTGTCTATAGACAGCTCTTTCGTTTGCCAGTCTCCCCACTCGCCAGACGTCGGCTCCCACCCATTCCTCTATGTCCTTCCCCCATTGTCTCCTAGGTCTTCCTCTGCTTCTTCTGCCTTCCACTTTTCCTTCCATTATTAGTCTCTCTAGAGACTGATGCCGTTTCACATGGCCGAAATAACTTAGTTTCTGTTTCTTTACAAAGTTCAATAAACTCCCGGGTATAACACCAAGCTCTTCTGCGATGGATTCGTTAGTTCTGCGTTCAGTCCACGAAACTCGTATTATCTTTCTGTAACACTTTTTCAAATGCATTTATACGTTTAGTAATGTTCTTATTAAGAGTCCAGGTTTCGCATCCATATGTAGCCGTTGGAAATATGCAGACTCGGATAATTCGTAGTTTCATATCTTTGTTCGTTGCTTTCCACAGCTTTTTCATCTCCGTCAATGTCATTAAAGATGCATTTATAACAAAATTAAAGTAACACTTTTCTGACCTTGTAATTTTGTGTTAATATTTGGCGCAATACGTCTTTGACATGCATCATTCTTGCTTCATTATTTTCTGTTTCCTTATATATTGTCAAAGGTATGTACCGATATATTTACATAACCTAACCCACTCATTCACCATTTAATGTAATAATTGTTACACATAATAAGTTCAACATTATTACTGTATATTTACATAACCTAACCCACTCATTCACCATTTATTGTAATAATTGTTACACATAATAAGTTCAACATTATTACGGTATATTTACATAACCTAACCCACTCATTCACCATTTATTGTAATAATTGTTACACATAATAAGTTCAACATTATTACGGTATATTTACATAACCTAACCAACTCGTTCACCATTTATTGTAATAATTGTTACATAATAAGTTCAACATTATTACGGTATATTTACATAACCTAACCCACTCATTCACCATTTATTGTAATAATTGTTACACATAATAAGCTCAACATTATTACGGTATATTTACATAACCTAACCCACTCATTCACCATTTATTGTAATAATTGTTACACATAATAAGCTCAACATTATGGCTGACAGCCGCCCGGCATACCATATTTTAATGGAACTTTGTGTACTTGAAATTTTACAGAAGCATAATTATTCATATATGCTCAAGTGTACAATAGTAATATGTTATGGAATTGACATTTTAAAATAGTATAAATTATCTGTAATACAAAACGTAAAGTATCAGTTTAAAAAAATGCAGCCCTGGACTTACCGTACAGATAAGTTCCAGAAAATAATTTATAACTATTGCTTAACCAATACACGAATCTTTATAAAATTTAAAACCTATATATTATGAATACGCTAACTTTTGGCATGCAGTCTGTCAACAGCTCCTCCCATCAGTCAAGGTGCACTCACACCACAGTAAACAAATTAAAGGTTTTTTGTAGTTTCCTGATTTACTATGTGTTTTTGACAACTCTCGAGCCACACTCCAGAGGGTGCCACTGTGACTACATACATTTAAATGATAACTAATGATAACTGCTTAACTCAGATTGTTGCTCCCTGATTGGATGTAAGTTAGTTGTTCATAAATACCTAAACAGTTAGTTTAGTGGTCATCAATCAAGGGACATACTTAGCTCAGATTGTTGCTCCCTGATTGGATGTAAGTTAGTTGTTCATAAATACCTAAACAGTTAGTTTAGTGGTCATCAATCAAGGGACATACTTAGCTCAGATTGTTGCTCCCTGATTGGATGTAAGTTAGTTGTTCATAAATACCTAAACAGTTAGTTTAGTGGTCATCAATCAAGGGACATACTTAGCTCAGATTGTTGCTCCCTGATTGGATGTAAGTTAGTTGTTTATAAATACCTAAACAGTGAGGGACATACTTCAGAGCAGACAGCAGGACACAATGGAATTCCATTAAAGCAGCCACCCACCCATTAGATGCATAAATTATGTGGATGATGAGGTGTCTAGCATGGCCACTATACACAAGGGTGGACTAGGGGTTGTCCCAAAATTAGCAATGTATGACATGGTGTTAATTTCTACAAACATATAGGTTCTGCAATTTGTGTTTCTAAAACAGGGGTTTACTTATAAGTAATTACTTTATTTGCTGATACATCATATTTGCTTTATAACATCATTTAATATAATCAGAAATCCAACTTTTTATAATATAATTATACATCATTAATTATATTACACAACCCACATTAATGATAATAATAATACAATGGTTGAAATAGCATATACTATAATAATTTTGTATAATTAATATTCAGAAATAACTGTTCAGTAAATGGTAACACGCCTCATTTGTGGAGAGACGTACATTACGTATATCCACTTGTGTCTTGTTACTGGCTTAATATTAATCTATTACAACATGGCAAAAACATTAATACAAAAACAATCATATGTGTAAAAATATTTTGTTACTACAAACGTGTAACACAACAGGATACAGGTGTAATAATAGTATCACGTGTAAACTATTAATATCACTCGAGTGTAACAATGATCTAATCACATGCGTAACAGCATTATTGACACGGAAATGACACAGATATTACAATAATGTTGTAACACATGTCAGACATGCGTTACTGTAACAGGTATAATAATAATATTAGTGTACTTTAACACAGATAAAACAACATTATTATTACACAGATGTAACATCAGATCTATTCAATGAAAACAATACCCTGGTTGTGTAAAATAGTTTTTTGCTAACTGTAATATAATACTATTGACCCTCACACGTATAGCAATACTATTATATTACAAATAATGTGGCCTTAGGCATCAATCATCGAGGGTGCTATGATGATAAATATGTAAGTAAATCTCTAACATCACATAGACCTGTTTGTAACAACATGTTACAAAGAGATAACACATTACACAGCTGTAACAAATGATAATCACACATCAGCCAAAACAATACTATCACACAGGTGAGGCAATCTTATCACGCAGTCACATTACAACATCGATATTGCACATTTCACTGAACAGATGTGCATATGTTCTACTACAGACTTGTGAAGCAGGTAAAAAGCGCAGGCCTCGGGGTGAATGGGGCCAGTTTGCATTCCTACATATAATTAACTGCGCCAAGGCGTGCTAGGATATTGGATGCCAAAACTGCCTGCATTGGGCAACGTAGGCATGGAGACTTGTAGGTGGCGGGGAGAGAGTTACTTCTGACTAATTTGCAGCGTTAATGGGAAGTTCTGGTGTGTGTTACTCATAGGAGGAGGGGGAGGTGGGATTGGTTACGAGTGTTTATGTGGGAGATGAAGCAATTACTTGTTGGGGAGTGGGGAGTTGTGGATCCCGTTAGTGAACACGAAAAGGGATACCAGTGGGATAAGTTACAACAAAATATATATCTTGTCTAAGCTAGAATGAATGTGTGTGTGTGTGTGTGTGTGTGTGTACATGGTGTGTGTGTGGGTGGGTGCATGTGTGTGGTGTGTGCGTGTGGATGCATGTGCGTGTGGGTGCGTGTGTGGTGTGCATCCATGTGTGCATGCTTGTGCATGATATGTGTGGCGTGCATATGTCTGCGTGGTGTGTGCATGTATGCGTGTGTGGTGTGTTTTTGTCTCTGTCTGTCTGTGTTCATACATGTCTATATATCTCCATGTAGTAGCTACTTGGGATAGCTGCCAACCACTCCACCATATATTTAATACTGTGACTGTCTTGGGGTATTTTTTACTCTGAGGTCAAATGGACAGATGTCTAGGTCACTAACTACCTGAATAGAATCACCTGCGAAAACTGTACCTGCAACAGTGGTGTCACACAATGGACAGAAACTACACTAACACATCATAGCCTTGAAAGTTGTCTTCATACTTTAGTTATTCAGTAATATGTCTTAACTACTTTAAAACAACACATCATGTTTTCTACCACTGATAATCTATTACTATGAGATTCGATTAGTAGATAAATTGATAAATCCAGTAGCAACCATAATTATGTACATGCATGACCTCCATCAAGCTAAGTCTACCAAAAATGTAACATATTGCACGCTATGTGTGCTCTGATAATGCATGATTTAAACAGTACGTTCTTACATAGAATCATATGCCGCCTATGGAACCACTCAAAGATTATTTCAACAGTTTTTCAAGAAAAAACCACCATTTCTGAAATTTCGCCCAAACAGGAATAAAATATTAAACTATGTGTTCAGCTAAAACAATATCGACATATCAACAATATCGACATGTCCCCACCACAGGATATACACAAGTACGTTTGTTTATAAAATGCAATAAATGCCATCTGTCTTCTTAACCAAAACACAATATATACATTTCTTGCATGCTGTTCTTCCCGCTACACATACATAGTATCATCGCTCATGTTTTGACAACAAGATATGGATATGTCACATTTTAATAATAGAATGATTTAATATTATATTTTATATAACAAATCTGAACAAAAATTGTCAGCCTTTTTTATGATTTTGTATTCTTAATAATTATCTAAAACATGAAACACATAAGTTACTTTTTCTTAACATGAACAAAATAGATACAATGAATATAGCGTTTTTCCCTGAAACCATTCATTTCTGCACTGTCTGTAGCCACGAACTCATTCATACAACTGAGTGAACTGTCTGTAGCCACGAACTCATTCATACAACTGAGTGAACTGTCTGTAGCCACGAACTCATTCATACACCTCAGTGAACTGTCTGTAGCCACGAACTCATTCATACAACTGAGTGAACTGTCTGTAGCCACGAACTCATTCATATAACTGAGTGAACTGTCTGTAGCCACGAACTCATTCACACAACTGAGTGAACTGTCTGTAGCCACGAACTCATTCACACAACTGAGTGAACTGCCTGTAGCCACGAACTCATTCATACAACTGAGTGAACTGTCTGTAGCCACGAACTCATTCATACAACTGAGTGAACTGCCTGTAGCCACGAACTCATTCATACAACTGAGTGAACTGTCTGTAGCCACAAACCCATTCATACAACTGAGTGAACTGTCTGTAGCCACGAACTCATTCATACAACTGAGTGAACTGTCTGTAGCCACAAACTCATTCATACAACTGAGTGAACTGCCTGTAGCCACGAACTCATTCATACAACTGAGTGAACTGTCTGTAGCCACGAACTCATTCATACAACTGAGTGAACTGTCTGTAGCCACGAACTCATTCACACAACTGAGTGAACTGTCTGTAGCCACGAACTCATTCACACAACTGAGTGAACTGTCTGTAGCGACAAACTCATTCATACAACTGAGTGAACTGCCTGTAGCCACGAACTCATTCATACAACTGACTGAACTGCTTGTAGCTACGAACTCATTCATACAACTGAGTGAACTGTCTGTAGCCACAAACGCATTCGTACAACTGAGTGAACTGTCTGTAGCCACGAACTCATTCATACAACTGAGTGAACTGTCTGTAGCCACGAACGCATTCGTACAACTGAGTGAACTGTCTGTAGCCACGAACTCATTCGTACAACTGAGTGAACTGTCTGTAGTCACAAACTCATCCATACAACTGAGTGAACTGTCTGTAACCACGAACTCATTCATACAACTGAGTGAACTGTCTGTAGCCACAAACTCATTCATACAAACTGAGTGAACTGTCTGTAGCCACGAACTCATTCATACAACTGAGTGAACTGTCTGTAGCCACGAACTCATTCATACAACTGAGTGAACTGTCTGTAGCCACAAACTCATTCATACAAACTGAGTGAACTGTCTGTAGCCACGAACTCATTCATACAACTGAGTGAACTGTCTATAGCCACAAACTCAGCTGGTTCCAACAAATGTTTCAGCCATATATATGTTAACATGGTGTTACGTTTTGTTCTACATTGTAATAAATATTCTGAAAGTCATACGTCTAGTTCTTTGTGGTTTCCATAAGTTGAAAGTGAGAAGCAAACATGGGTGAAACTAGTTTTAATATTCTGGAACAAGAAAATAACTTTGTAACGCAAGCTATTTTATCACATTGATAATATAGCTCGCGGTGCAACACAATTTGTTGATGTGCATCACGCTATTTTTACCGCAAAATGCGAAAGGAGACCCTGTCAATGCTATTTCATTCGTGTACTAGAAAATAAGTGAAACTATTAACATGATGAGATCCGACATGATTTTTCCCCCTTTTAAGCGGTTTGGACTCGTCTGAGAAGTATGTAGCAAGTGCAGAGATAGCCATATTCGAACAACAGTTAGCGATTCGTTTGCAATGGGTAAATCCCCCTACGAAATGTTTTTGTATTAATTGTGAACTAACATGGATACCCATAGATTTTTAGGTAGTGGTCCCCGGGGAATATGAATGGTTTTCTCAACAAAATATGTTTTTAGAATATCTGATTATGATCGTTAGTTGCATTCTTCTTGCAGCTTGTATAAATCGATAAACCTGTACGTGTGAATCACAAAATTGTGATTACAATCGTGGACAAAACAACTCAAAACCTTTTTTTAAACCAGCCAATTTTAGCAATTTCTTACACTAATTGTACGATGTCCGCATTTTTTGATGAAAGTAACGTGATTCACCACAAAACATATGTTACACCGCGATCGATTTTGTCACTGCGATCAAGTAGCTTGCGTTAAAATATCGTTTTTACATTCCAGAATACATAAACTACCTAATTTGTTTCACCCATATACTTAGCCTTCTCACTTTCAATTTGTGGGAACCATAAAGAACAACAAGTATGACTTTCAGAATAATTATTACAGGTTAGAACAAAACATAACACCATCCTAACAGATACAACGGGAGACATTTGTTGGACCCTTACGGGAGGCATTTGTTGGAACCAGCGCTGCAGCGTGACGTCACACTTCGGTGCTCTATTCAACGCGTAAAGTTCTGCCGCGTGTATGGCCCTATTGGCCTGCCATATACTTAAAGTGGGTCACGCGGGTCCAACTTTTAGGTTGTTCGGAACGCGCGACTGACCAACTTTTAGGTTGCTCGGAACACGGTACCGACCAATTGGGAGCGCGGGTTGCTGGTTGTAATGGGGTCAGTACGACGTTGTCGGTACGATGTACTGACCAATGAGTATCACGGTTCTCTGACCTGAGTGGCGCTTGGTAACCAGCGGCCGGGGAGCGGTTGGCAGGCGGCTGTCGTGTGCCGAGAATTGCCGCCTGTCAGCCGCTCAGATCGGGCCGAGGGTGGTGTTCTGGCTGGGAATCTCCTCGTCTACCTGTGCGTTGCCGATGCTTCTTTTACCTCTGGGATCAGCAGTTATTGTTTTTGGTCTACTCATAGTTCTTAATAATAAGGTCTTATATGGCGCTGTATCCAGTCCTTAGTTCTGTTCAAAGCGCTTTACAAAAAAGTTCACAATTATATGTCACTCATTTAGGTAGTGAAAGCGATTTTAAAAAGGTGTTCTTACCATTATGACCTCCGAACATGCATACAGTAATTCGACCAGTCCTATAGGTTAATTGCTTTGTGACGAGGTATACTATATATATATCTAGAAAAGTACTCAATCTGCCTCTCTCTCTCTCTCTCTCTCTCTCTCTGCTATTTCTTTTTTATTATAACTATCTATTGCCTCTGTTTCTCTGTATTAATTTTTCACTTTCCAGACGTTTAATTATTTCTGCAAATAAGTGCACACATTTTTTCATTTTAGCTTACACTATTTTAACCATTAAACAGTAAATCTAATAATATATTACTAGTGGAAGCAACGTCTAATTCTGGCACGGGACCATGCTCGGCCCGTCACACCGATAACGTATTTGTTTTATATTATACGTTTATGACCTTCCATTCTGTGTTAATATGCGCAAAACAATATTGTTTGCTTATGACACTACTATACTGGAAAACAAATTAATGAAATATATGAAGATATGAATAACGAACTTGAAATATTAGCTGAATGGTTTCGTGCCAATAAACTATCTTTAAACATTTCTAAGACAAAATGCATGTTATTTTCTAGATCTCGTCCTGCTCAGAACGAAGAATTATTATATTAACGATAGCTAATAATATAATTCAGCGAACAAAATGTATAACATTTCTAGGCCTTCATATAGACGACAGAAACAAGCTAACTAGTGCTTTATACATAATTAATAAAGTTAACCGCTACCTTCCAGTAGCTGCATTTAAAACAATTCATTACACTTTAGTTTACCCCTACTGTATGTATGTATAATTATGTCCACGGGAGTCTGCCACATTCATTATTGGATATTTTTAGATTTACCTATGACATTCACTTTTATAAAACAAGTCAAACCTGTAATATGCGTCCTATTATCAGTTCTACTCAGACTTTCGAAGTTTGCTATGTAAAGATCCGATGATCTGGAATACAATTCCAACTGTTATGCAACATAAACCCAATTTTAATAGTTTCATATTGTCATTAAAGGCAAACATTGTAAAGGGATATGGTGTTCTAGTTTAATCTTATTCCACCCCGAAACGTTTGACATATGTGTTTGATATAATGTTATTCTACTTAGGTATTATACCATTGCTGAAGCTTGGCATAACCACGTTTTTTAGCAAGACTACTTATGTGAACATTTATCACATAATATTAGTTATTATATGTTCTATTGATTATAGCAACGTAACCAACATACACGTGAAATCATTGTTGATAATAGTTATTTTTATGACGACGGTGCCTAGTTTACTTAATCATTATCATCTTATATTGGAATAATTAAAACAAACTGGTTACAGCCTTAATTGGCTCCGCTGTCAACCTGGAATTGTATATATTTTGTCGATTGTTTTACGCATTGTTTATATGTGTATGTATGATTTATACAATTCCAAATAAAACATACCTACCTACCCACCTATCATTTTCCGTGCAGTCCGCGAAACGCCACAGGTAGTCTGCGTATGCCACAATTAATTGGTGGCGCTGTCGCCCCGCAATTGTAGGTGGACCAGGCGCGGTCCGTGTAGACGCAGCTATATATATATGTAATTATATATATATACATATAAACAAACATAACGCCCGGATAAATGAAAATGCGATAGTAGTAGCTGGTGCTAAATACATTCCCCTAGATACGCGCATGCGCAGAAACGTCACCCGGATATTATTTAACGCCCGGTGTAATAATAAATAACTTTTTACGCGCCAATATCCTCAGACAATACGAGCTCAGTGGCGCACCAAAACCGGTCTGGGAGTAAGTTCCGGTTCCGTTTTGCGAATTGCGCATGCTTGCGCAAGCGCAGTACATCAAATGCGGCCCTCGGTGAGCAACGTGACCTCAGCTGACCGATCAACTTTGACCCTGTGCCAGAAGTATGTGGCGACTGAGTTACATCGCGGTGAGGAACGTGACCTCAGGTGACCGATCACCTTTGACCCTCGCCGCGACTGAGTTACATAATTAATCACGTTTTTCTTGCTGTAGCGACCGTTACAGATATGTGTCATTTATAAATTGTTACCTCCAGGATTCCCACCCCAAACGAATTTTTTTTAATATTAATTTATGAACCACCCCCAGTGGGCCTGCAAGATTACACACACACACAATTTCATCTTGATACATGACAAACTGACACAGATAATTAAACCGCTTAACAGACTCTCGCCTGGCCGCGTGACTTCGCCAGAACGATAGTCTGGCTCTGAATGTTATGCCATGAGAGCTGCCACCTAGTGAACATGCATGTGATTAAAAGGCATTAAACTACGAAAACAGTCTGTTTATTTTTTGTGTGACATGTTTCAGTATAAGTTTAATGTTGAACAGTTATTTTAGTAGAGTATTATCTGATAAAAGTGTATCTTTATTTAATGTGTTATTTCATAGTTGGCCTGGGAGCCAATCATCGTCTCTACCCTAATATATGGTAAAGCCCCCTACCGATAACATTGGCTGAAGCTTAATAATCCAGGCCGTTGTGACGGGCCAATGCTTTTTTTTAAGAAATTCAATTGATAACATGCATGTTTTTTACTGTACGGCTCTCCCAATATCATGAATGTGATACCTTATTTACGACGCATCGAGAAGTCACTCATGCATTAATTGGTGGATGTAACTGCCTGATTTTTAATATAGAAATACATCAAGTGCCCCAGGTATCATCGAGACCCGAGTATAACTCGGTAGTAATTATAATAACTAGTTAGCGCCAACTTCCTACATATACAATATGAAATTGTGACGCCAATTAACATACTTAAATTTGCTATGATAAGGATGCACGTGTTACCCAGTTCGTTTTGATTTTTAAAATAGGCCTAGACTGAAGGGGTGTACTTTGCATACACAGGGTCGGACAGTGGTTTACTGATATCATGACGATGGAATATCCACAACGTTATATACTGGTATAACTGTAGCTAACTTATATATTTACATGGATAATTTATCTCATAAATATTGTTGAAATGCAAAATTTGAAGGGAGATTCCACTAAGTGGTAATTGCAACTTGCAAGTCAGGTCTTGTTTCATCTGGTGGTAGGCTAAGGGGTTGTGGCGTACATGCCCAATCCCCCATTTTGGTGGGGGGGGGGAGAAATTTTGGTTGAACGTCAATGGCTGCAGTACCTGTTGGATGGTTTTACTGAACCTCGGAAGGGATGCAAGTGGAGGTTTTTGTCAAAACTCAATGGAGGTTCAGTTGGGAGTTTTTGTTCAGTCCTTCTGATCTCACATCGGTGAAACCCTAGATCTGATGTCACAAACAACATGACAAGAACTCTGACAAATATTGCAACTGTCACCAACAGTTTATTAGACGTTTACACAAATGGATGGTAACTGCTCGACTCATCAATGTGTTCTTGCAAAAACGAAGCACAGTCTTCACCCTTCCTGAAATAAGAAACAAACCCCACACCCTGTAACACACCCCATCACTACTATCCCATAATCTGGAGGTCAGTAAGAAACCAAGAATACGATTACAAAACAAGAAAATCTACAAATTATGTTCAGTTAATAAAACTGATACAATTACTCAAATTGCAATTACGAATATCGACACTGGAACCATATTTAGCCAATTCAAATTTATCATTATTACTTTTGTATGTTTTGAAGAGGTAGAAATAGCTTTAAAATAAAAAAATATAGTTACCCATTTTCCATTTCCATCCAATTCAAAGTATACTTCCAAATGCCATTTCTTAAATGTATACTGCGCATCCAGTTAATTTGTTTTTCCAGGTCACTCATGTGTGTACTTTTTATCTAATCCAAGCTATTCGTTATATAAATCCTTTTCCATCCAATTGTGAATTTGTGTGAATCAGACCACGTTTCCACGAGCCGTCACGTTAGTCTGTCTTGCCCAGCACTAGTCAATTGTCTTGTATAATTAAATAGATTACAGTCCACATTTCTGTTTCGTTTCTCCATTCCAAAACAGGTTTCAGTCGAGTCTATCCTGGACTGTTTTATGGTTATTCTCTCAACTCCTCCCAACTATTAAGTGTGAATATCTGGATCTTTTCGTTGCAAAGGATGAACAGGAGAAAGTTTTATCCTCACATTCCACTGTCCTCAGTGTCTAGGCAGAAGTCGGCGTGTGCTCCTGCCACATCTCGCATTATTTCCATCCGTAACATTGTCTAAACTATGGAATTTTGCAGGTGAAGATTTTCCAAACTCAGATGTTGTAATGTCAATATAAAACCGGATGATTAGGATAAGCACATTGCCAACTTGTGTCACGACTAGAGAACAGCAATTCCGTACAAATCCCCACCGATGTATGTGCGTGCGTGTGTGCGCGTGTAAATATATCCAGTCCTGTTTCCATCCACATGGCGTCACCCGAAAGCTTACATCTAAGGTTATTAGTTGGTTTCATAAACCATTCCAGTAGTAAATATGTAGTAAAATGTGTCCCTGTGAAGTTGTAATCATACCAATGTACGTCATCACACCCGAGTAATGATTTGATCCCCATCTAAATATCCTCACTCCACAAATAACGACTCCATTCCACTTCAGATCAATTTGGGATGTGTATTCCTTTTGGACTTGATACAGATCATAGTAATGACTTCCATGGTATTCATTTTTAAAGAAATGGAATGTATCCTTCCCTTGTATGAATCCAACTCACAAGAGGGGTGACCACGTGTCAATCTACGACAGATTCACATCCAGGAATCTTCCAAATTTACTTGACCAATTTTAGTTGAATGTTGACTGGAAACCATCCCGATATCTGGTCAGGTATTAGTTAGTTTAGGTTTGGTATACAGGGGCAGGGATCCTGTTTCAATTAAGTGTGCATACTAGAATGTAATCCATGTGACATGAATCCAGAACTGCTCCAAATCCAAGAAATTCTTCAATTTCTGTGTAAGAGCATAAACAATCCCATCCCATCTCCTTAACTAAGTGAATCCTGAAGGTCCACATCTGAAAATTCGATCTGTAAAGAAGACATGTCTGGAATCCAGAACCGACCTAAATCCTGTAAGGTTATCATTCCAGTACGAATCAACAACTGATCCTTGGCCACAATCCAGCTGATCTGTAGCCACAATCCAAAGTGATCCATGACCACAATAGATGTGATCTGTAGCCACATTCCAAGTGATCCATGGCAACAATCCAAGTGATCTGTAGCCACAATCCAAACAACCCATGGCCACAATCCAACTAATCCATAGGCACAATCCAATTGATCCGTAGCCAAATCCAACTGATCCATAGCCACAATCCAACTGATCCGTAGCCACAATCCAACTGATCTGTAGCCACAATCCAACTGATCCGTTGCTACAATCCAACTGATCCGTACCCACAATCCATCTGATCCGTAGCCACAGTCCAAGTGATCCGTAGCCACAATCCAACTGATCCATAGCCACAATCCAACTGATCCGTAGCCACAATCCAACTGATCCGTAGCCACAATCCCAACTGATCCATGGCCATAATCCAACTGATCCATAGCCACAATCCAACTGATCCATAGCAACAATCCAACTGATCCATAGCAACAATCCAACTGATCCGTGGCCACAATCCAACTGACCTAGTGAGGAATCCTCCTAATTTCCATGTGAATGTTTAACCCTTCAGGCCCCAATCCTTTTCATTGTGGGAATCTACACACAATCTGTTTAAATCCTGGATACATCCTCCCATGGGTTCCCCGATACAAGTCCAGTACAAACCAATCCAGCAATACTTGGGGGTGGGTGGGTAACTCCTACAGAGAAGGTATCCTCCATTTTCCAATAATGTGCAAGGGGGTCCGCCCAAGTAAGAATCCAATCCTATTCCTTTATCCTCCCATCCATGACATTGCATGGCTTTCCAACTAACACTAGAAAGTAAGAAAACAAAGAAAATAACGTTAGCATTTTGCATCACATCACCGTCACATCATTTATTAACTGTTGTTCATCATGAATTTTGCAATAAACACCTTTATTTGCCTTAACAGCAAGCAATATTCATTAACAGTCGAACGGTTTGCATAACTGCAAGGAACGTGACACAACTGAATCTTATGAATCTCCAGCTAACTACAAACATTGAAATATCATGAAACTAAAATGTAGTCATGAGATTGTGAATGTGTGCACCTACGATCTTTTCTTTTATGCTACATCAAACACTCAAATTTATTACAGTCAGTCGTCTTGTCAACAATTGTAATAATTTGTCTTTTATTTGACTAATCTGAATTCATAACATGTTCTTCCGCAACTAAAACTTTATACTCAAGTACACCACATCATGTATGTATTTTTCACATCAGAATGACTCATACTACCAATGTCAAATTTGCACCGAGGTGCACCTAGAATAGCGAATGAGACAACAGTTCGTTTACCACCGGCGTACCATTATCTGCAGTCTCCTTTCGCTAGACTATGCGAATGGTTGCATGCCAATGGTCGTTTCACAGGAACGTGTAATTGCGCTCAATGCACCACCAAACCTCGCACTCGCTAGGTGGCTCCACCTGGTATCTGAGGAATAACGACAAAACAACAGTACACATGTGCATGCAAGGTACAATATCAATTCAAAACGCCAGCTATTCACCAGATCAGGTAAATTTAAGTAAATGCGTCAGTGTGCTAATATTACTGTAGTGTCGTTGAACAATGACAGGCCGCTGAACTTAAGGGTCAGCGGAACACATTATAAGCTTGTAACCGAGAAATCATATTTGACATGTTTGACGTTTGCAACGAAACATTTTTTAAACGCTTGCCAAAGTAAAAACGTTCCCTCCCCAGCCACGACGATGCTGCTGCCCTCTACTGGCACTGGGGAAAATGCAAAAAACGTTGCAGCTGATAGAGCCACAGAAAATAGCTGCCTGTGATAGCAATTCCCAAATCCAGTCCACGCAATCGCACTGCAAACATTGTCTTCAGTAGGGCGATCGTGAACGAGAGCGGGAAGACCGTCGCATCGGGGAATAGCTGGGGGAGCCACGTGTCCGGCGAGGCGGAGTGGCGCTGTGGCTGCGGCTGCGGCTGTGTGAGTGGGAGTCGCCGTGTCCGCCACGGAAATCTTCCTTCACTCGGATGTATGACACTTCGCCCTGCGGACAGAGTTCCACTAATGTCAACCTGCAGGTCTGTTGCCGGCATCAAATACAAATACCACCTGGTATGCTCCATTTAAACACTTCCTATACTTGACTGGTATAAAATAATTTGGGACCATCTTGGGTGGCCTTAATTTGTGAGGTAGCTGTATTAGTGAGGTGACCCATGACCATAAAGCAAAGTTTGACTACGCATTATTCAAAAAAGTCAAATACAAATACACTGTAACACTTCATAAATTATAAATATGTTATGGATACTAAAATATGCAAGGTTCAATTAAAATATATTCTATATCAGCCATACAACATACAAAATATTGAGAATAATGTAGAAATCGTTGCATTAAATGGTGAAGAAATAGGTTACGGTAGCAATTAGCACGTATGAATCAATTAATATTTTAAGATAATAAATGTGCCTGTTCAAGCATGTCAAATAGAAGTTGCTATAATCGGTGCGTATCTAATGAAATACATAAAATACAAAAAAGAAGACACATAAATGAGCTAGCATGTCTTTATGGATAATAGGAAAGTTTGATTTTTCGCAAAATAAATTAACGTGAGATGTGTGAAAACAAATTGTATTGCGGGAGCACATTGGCAAAACAAAACAACAATACTGTAGGTGGGGTTCACTCACTTCGTGTGACCGGAATTTTGAGTCATCAAGCTTTCTCGCTGCATATTTCATGTCTTCGTAGCGCAGGAACTCAACAACACCCGTACCATCCTTGTAGACGTCCGCGTAGCAGACATCTCCAGCCTCTCTCATGTGATCCTTCAAGTCCTGCCAACTGCCAGTAGCGGGTAAACCTGTTGTAGGAAAGGTCATGTGACTCTGGGGTATTCCATTGTTATTTAATCGCGCTGCACAGGATCTGCATTGCATTCATCTCTTCACTGATCTTCAGTTCTAGCTCCCGTGGCCAGTAGTTTATGAGTTATGGCAGCTTGCATTATTGTGACGGTATAAACCACAGAAATCACATTAGACAGGTTAACAACTCATGAATTAATTTATGTCAATAAACTGCCTCTCCTCTTTGTGTAATATGTAGCGTCCTCAAGCAATATGGTATGTACTATTGGCCTAACTGGGCCATTTGGTTCTGACTTAAAGGGAATAAAAACATCCATGGTTTGAATTCATGTTATATTACATCCTGCTATCTATTTCCATGTTCACCAAGCCAAAAACAATCAAAAAAATCAATCAATTAGAAATTCCACATTTAATGCTGTGCATCTGGACATTTTCGAATATGCATATTTTTGTCGCACTTTTCGGGATGCCGAGATGTGACGTCACTTATGACCCACACTTGTATCAGGCCGACCCTTTTCCATGCATTCAGAACATGTTTACAAGTATAGCTTTTGGGTCGAAACAAGCGTCAGAATGAGTTATTGTGCAATATTCCGATTAAATACAAACACTAGTCATCATAGAGGAACAAGCAGTTATCTTACGGTACCACATGAATTCAATTTTATTCAAAACAATGAATGCGAATGGGCCTCCAAGTCGACTAGGTATCGCCGAGCTTGGGCTCGTTTTCAGAATAATTATATCGAATGCAACCAACGGGAGATAATGTACACCAATATACATACATAGCAAACATATATCGTATCCAGGTACAGAAAGTAACGTGTATAATCTCATAATATCACTAGAATATCGATGTATGAAGGAGGAGTTGTACAATTTATCATAACAACTTAAATCAGTCAGTGAATTTCTGTCGGTCCTGCTAGCTCAGTTAGTAAAGGCGTTGGTTCTTTGGCATTTGTTTTGCAATCGGGTGACGCCGGTTCAATCCCCACACCAAACCATTGATTTTTTTACACTTTTTTTGGTTCATGTCTTCACGAAGTAATATAAACCAAATAATGTGTATACTATGATGCACTGTTTGTAAATATGGTAATTGTATATAACGCGATGTTTCTAAATTTTATTTATCCAGACAGATCACCATTTGTTTTCACATATATAATTTCAATATATTACAGTACAATATATATATATATCCATTACATTATATTTGTTTGGATAAATAAAATTTAGAAACATCGTTATATAATTCCCATATTTTCATTTTTGTGGTGAATAAATAATTACTACAAAATTTAAAATCGCCCGATTCCAAAATAAATACCAAGGAACCAACGCCTTTACCAACTGAACTAACAGGACCGATAGAAATCCACTGACTGATTTAAGTTGTTATGATAAATTATACAACTCCTCCTTCATACATTGATATTCTAGTGATATTATGAGATTATACACGTTACTTTTTGTAGCTGGATACGATATATGTTTGCTATGTATGTTTATTGATGTAGATTATCTCTCGTTGGTTGCATTCGATATAATTATTCTGAAAACGAGCCCAAGCTCGGCGAAACCTAGTCGACTTGTAGGCCCATTCGCATTCATTGTTTTCAATAAAATTGGATTTGGTAAGATAACTGCTTGTTCCTCTATGATGACTAGTGTTTGTATTTCATCGGAATATTGCACAATAACTCATTCTGACGCCCGTTTCGACCCAAAAGCTATCTTTGTAAACATGCTCTGAATGCATGGAAAGGGTTGGCCTGATGCTAGTGTGGGTCATAAGTGACGTCCCGATACAACGTGATCGCCTAGCTCATTAAATTTTAATTTTCCACAGGAATCACTACACAGACGGGTTTAAAATCGAATTTATGCTACAAATGTATTTTTTTTTTTTTTTTTTATGTTGTCAAATGTTACATACAAGGTTAAACTTTGTGTACACATGGAAAAAGGATTTTAGCTATTACCTTATTTTTATTTCCTTTAACTATAAAAATGATCACCTCAACTGTCAATAAACTGCCTCTCCTCTTTGTGTAACATGTAGCGTCCTCAAGCAATATGGTATGTACTATTGGCCTAACTGGGCCACTTGGTTTCTGACTTAACTATAAAAATGATCACCTCAACTGAAGTTGCTTATGAAAAACCATGCTATCCCTTCTAGATAAATGGTATTTTGCTAGCTCAATGACAAATTAAAATTACCCAAACAGTTCTTAGTTCACATTTTTAGTCAGTGCGACTATGAATCACGTTCCGTCTTGTTTCTAGAACTTTGGCGACTCACCTGAAACCAGAACTCTGAATTCCGACCGTCTTGATGGTGGTCCACCCCTTCCGCCCGGTCCACCTCCCATGCCCATCCGGCCGTCGCCACCGCCACCGCCACCAAATGACCCGCCGAACCTACCACCACCACGTCCACTTGGCCCATTGCCTCGTGGGAACTCCACTCGCAGTGTGTACCCGTCGTAGTTATAGCCGTCTCTTGCGTACACTGCATCACTTGCATCACTACAAAACATCACATTCATGCCTTGGTCTGTTCGATTTATCTAATCATTAATGTAGGATACATGCTGCTTGTTTGGACAACATTTTCCCTCTTATTGCAGACTTACCCTAGGCCTAGATGCAAAGTCAAAATTACAACTTCAATCAATCTTCATTGTCTTTAAATGACTTTGTGAGGGTAAAATATTTAATTGTAATTAAAAATGTTGCAACCTAAATCAACGAAACTTATTAGCGTTTGGTTATAAAGCAACTGAACAAATTTTAACGGACTGCCTGTTTCAAATTAACTCAATAAATTTAAGATAGACTAGTCTAGAGTCGTAGACATAGTCAATAGTCATAGAATTAGTAATAAGTAAAGCAAATTTTGAATTTATCCTCAATTGATAGCAGTGAATTACCAATAATATTCCCCATAATTCATAAATAAATGCGACAATCAACTTATCAAGTTCAACCAGCTCCCACTCCCAGGCATCCTGACTCAGTCAGTGTCTCAAGACTCAATATCTCATTCCTAAATTAGAAAGATAACATGATTGTACTTACCGGGCGTCTTCGAATTCTACAAACGCAAATGGTGGACCCCTTCTATTTTTGAGATCGATGAACGAAATTTTACCGAACTTATAAAACAAATCTTCGATATCACGCGTTCGAATATCAGGAGGCAAGTTTCCAACATATATTCTGCCTTCGTTTCCCCTGAATCCTGCCATTTCTATCACAATAGATCTGAATCTAAGTAAGTATATGCTGTAACTAAGCTACACAAAGATATTAGAATTTCAAACAAACGCCTAGTAAGGCTAGTTCTAGTTCTAACACGCTAAAAAACGATTATCTTCCCTTTGTTCGAAATGGAAGCCAACCCGAGAATATCCGAATGCACACGAAGTTGATTCATTCTAGTCTAGGTCACCTGGGCCCAAAAATCCTCAACGTTTCTGTATATATGCGCCATGTATTGGCTATTATATAACACGGGTGACCGAGACTCACAGTCTATATCGGAATGAACCAACGCGCCATCTACCAGACTATTATTTGAAACTTATCCACAATTTCCCCAGAAGGAGGCATGATTTGGCCCATATTAATGTCAAATTCTAGGTCATGAAATGCTGCTATTGAATACTGCTATCAGTTAGCCAATCGGATAGCGAAGAACAACCAATCAGAATAATTTCCGCTTCACCGGCGTTCGCAACCGGCTCTTGAAAAGCACGTTGTTGCCAAGGCCTCGGCCAAACGGGGATTCTGTACAGAAGAGTGTCGTATTTACCAAAATTCACTGCTCTTAGGTGAGTATTATGTTTTGTAGTGTTATGTATGACTTATTTTGTATTTCGATGAAATTCGAGATCAAGCAATGGTTAGGTGCTGTTTCTATTCATGGCGTCGCACGTTCGTTAAAAAATGTAGCTCTAATAATTTCTAAACTAAACTCGCGTGACGTGCAGCGTTGATTTGCGATGCGTCGGTGACGTTAACGTTATTTGAATTAATGTTTCATACATTATTTTGTTTGTGCAAATGGCGTGTAGTTTATCGCTTTTCGTACCCGCTTTTCTATTTTAGGTACCATATAAGGCGCTTCTGCATTGCATTTCCGGGATTAGCATTCATTTCCAGTACCGCAACGTCCGCGTCTTGTTGGCGTCAAAATCAGATGACGCCGTTGCCATGGTTACATATTAATCCTGTTGCTGTGTTCATTTGTGACATGTACATGACATTGTCAGTTGCTATGATATCGTGTCTTGGTAACAGCAATGTAATTACAGTAGCATGACCGGTCCGTGGTATCCATGGCATGGTGATTTGTGTCTTCAAATTCAACGTGTAATCATCGCCATCCGTGCAAAACTTGACGCGTAAACCATCTTTTTCTTACAAAATTCCTTCTCTGTACCAGTCCAGATTTGGTGATTGTGTTTGTTGTCTCATTTTGCGTGCATTTTGTGATGTATCGTGGTGTTTGTTGTAGTTGAATCTAACACGCCGGCAAGATGTCCGAGAGGAAGGCCGTAATCAAGAATGCTGACATGACGGAAGACATGCAGCAGGACGCTGTCGACTGTGCGACGCAGGCGATGGAGAAGTACAACATCGAGAAGGACATCGCCGCGCACGTGAAGAAGGAGTTCGACAAAAAGTACAACCCCACGTGGCACTGCATCGTGGGCCGCAACTTCGGCAGCTACGTCACGCACGAGACGAAGCACTTCATCTACTTCTACCTTGGCCAGGTCGCCGTGCTTCTATTCAAGTCTGGTTGAGAGCCGACAGCCCTTGCCATCGTCGTTGTCATCACTTCAGTAACAACCGCCATCTCATCTCATAGTTATCGAACTACCATGTCGTGTTGTCGCAGCCATTGTACCATTGCCGCATCCGGGGCACTTGTTGAACGTTTGTTATCATCCTAGTCTTTTCCTTTCATGTCGCGGGCACAGGAGTGCATCCGTGGGTGCTGTATTCCGGCCGCCTGGCATTCCCATTCGAATGGACATGCACATCACTTGTGATGCCGAACACTGCTCTGGGATGTTGTTCAAGCTAGTTTTGTGTACTGAGGACAGTCATATGTCGGACTTGCCTGTTTTATAGTGCGAGATGTTTTTAGTTTTATTGTAAAACATGTATACTGTGATAAGTGCAGCAAAATCAATATCAATAAATATCTTGCTGTCTGCGTGCTAATATTACATGGTTTCATTCTTGTTTTATTTTGACTGAATAAATGTGCGGGATGGGTCACATCGTTAAGGCAATGGATAATGTTTCCGAGAACCTTTTGGCATATATTTTTCCCTGTGCAAACTGCAATGTAATTGCGCTGCCCGTAATCATTCAATAAAAATGTGGCTGTCGAAAAGTATTCTGAAGTTTATTAATGTGAAAACTACATGCTACTGCTGGTTTGGTCAAACGGTAGAGTAGTAGTAGCCCTATTTGGAAGACTACTACATTTGATTCCAAAGTTGTACACACTGCATATCCCATTTCCCTTGGTAAATAGTGAAGCTGTTGTGTTCAAAATGCCTAGACATTTATTTATCAACCTGGCCTGTACTGATAATTGAGTATGATCTTCAGATATCCAGGGTTTCATCCAGTGATTGTGTAAATGGAGAAGGGAGGTTCTGGAGTATTGTAAGATACTGCTGTGGGGTAGCATTTATTACCCAGATGTGTATGATAGAGATATCCTGCCTACTCTTGAAAGTAATTCCTGGTTTCTCATCAGAACTTTGTCGAATATTAAGACGGGGTGCAATTTTATTATGCACTAAGGGGGCCACTACCAAAGGTGGCAGACCCGTGGAAAAATTCACGTTTTGCTGGAAGACATTAAATGAACTTTTGCGATTTTTAAATCTATGCATGTTGATGAGAAGCCTGACATTATTTTTATGTGGCTGTTGTGTTGGCGTATTAAATGTTCGAGTAGTCTTCCAAAATGCAATTATATAAGGGTGGATACCGGGTAGTGATTTGGTTGTTACTAAACATTCCAGGGAACTTTACTGTCATGTATCAGGATCGTTATAACTGGTACGTTATACAGCTACTTACTACAGTGAGCTCTTACACCGTTGATGGTAATAAAGGGTTGTTGTCTTCCGGTCAAATTCGAGTTGCACATGTCTAGTGTTTCCAGTTCCAATTAAACAAGCAATATGCTGCTTTATAAAGCATAACATGGTGTCAGAAGACAAACTATTAGGGTAGGATGTGTTGGTCGGAAAAACTGTGTTGGTGAAGTTTGAAGTGACGACTAAAAAATTGAACTGAACTGTGTCAAAACGTCGAGTCACTGTCAACGACTGAAAAATGGAATTTTTCAAGCCACCAAGTAGTATTGCGTTCGATGCCAGCAACTTAGATGAGGCATGGAGAAGTTGCTGCTTTATAAAGCATAATATAGCTTGTTTAATTGGAACTGGAAACACTAGACATGTGCAACTCGAATTTGACCGGAAGACAACAACCCTTTATTACCATCAACGGTGTAAGAGCTCACTGTAGTAAGTAGCTGTATAACGTACCAGTTATAACGATCCTGATACATGACACTTACCATATGGTGCCACTGACAGTAATGAACACTGATGGTCATGTCAATTGAATCTGGGAGCATCTTAGTTTTTATTTGAATGCCAGTTTTTAAAAGATGATCGAATATGAGAAACCCGTGATATCCAGGGATTAAGGGAATGTCGGTGTCCCATATCAAATGAAATTACTTTCTTGTGTCAACCCTCCATCTTCTCCCCTCAAACTTTTGTCTGAGGTGCTGGTCTCAGGTAGTGTAGTTTGATACTGGACATTGACTTACTGAGATGATCCCTAACCTGAAGAGAAATTCCACTTGAACATGTGTATATTACTACACTTACTTGGAGCATTGTAAGTTAATAACCATCCCCTCCCAGGTGCCGTGGTCCACCCCCCTTTGCCTGTGTTCATTTGCTTCCATAGACCATTGGCCTCAGGTTCTCCAATTGGCATGCATTTGAAACACAATGATAGTTACTTAAAGCTCTTGGTTTGTTGAGCCATGGGTGGGTGTAATAATGATAACCAAAGGTATTGGTTTATTGCGCCATGGGTGGGTGTAATGATGATAACCAAACCAAAGGTATTGGTTTATTGTGCCATGGGTGGGTGTAATGATGATAACCAAACCAAAGGTATTGGTTTATTGCGCCATGGATGGGTATAATGATGATAACCAAAGGTCTTGGTTTATTGCGCCATGGGTGTGTGTAATGATGATCACCAAAGGTCTTGGTTTGTTGCGCCATGGGTGGGTGTAATGATGATAACGAAAGGTCTTGGTTTATAGCGCCATGGGTGGGTGTAATGATGATAACCAAAGGTCTTGGTTTGTTGTGCCATGGGTGGGTGTAATGATGATAACCAAAGGTCTTGGTTTGTTGTGCCATGGGTGGGTGTAATGATGATCACCAAAGGTCTTGGTTTGTTGCGCCATGGGTGGGTGTAATGATGATAACCAAAGCTCTTGGTTTATTGCGCCATGGGTGGGTGTAATGATGATAACGAAAGGTCTTGGTTTATAGCGCCATGGGTGGGTGTAATGATGATAACCAAAGGTCTTGGTTTGTTGTACCATGGGTGGGTGTAATGATGATAACCAAAGGTCTTGGTTTGTTGTGCCATGGGTGGGTGTAATGATGATAATCAAAGCTCTTGGTTTGTTGTGCCATGGGTGGGTGTAATGATGATAACCAAAGGTCTTGGTTTGTTGCGCCATGGGTGGGTGTAATAATGATAACCAACGGTCTTGGTTTGTTGTGCCATGGGTGGGTGTAATGATGATAATCAAAGCTCTTGGTTTATTGCGCCATGGATGGGTGTAATGATGATAACCAAAGGTTTTGGTTTGTTGCGCCATGGGTGGGTGTAATGATGATAACCAAAGGTCTTGGTTTGTTGTGCCATGGGTGGGTGTAATGATGATAATCAAAGCTCTTGGTTTATTGCGCCATGGGTGGGTGTAATGATGATAACCAAAGGTCTTGGTTTATTGCGCCATGGGTGGGTGTAATGATGATAATCAAAGCTCGTGGTTTGTTGCGCCATGTGTGGGTGTAATGGTAATAACCAAAGCTCTTGGTTTGTTGCACCATGCATGGGGGTAATGATGATAATCAAAGCTCTTGGTTTGTTGCGCCATGCGTGGGTGTAATGGTGATAACCAAAGCTCTTGGTTTGTTGCGCCATGCATGGGGGTAATGATGATAACCAAAGCTCTTGGTTTGTTGCGCCATGCATGGGGGTAATGATGATAATCAAAGCTCTTGGTTTGTTGCCCCATGCGTGGGGGTAATGATGATAACCAAAGCTCTTGGTTTGTTGCGCCATGCATGGGGGTAATGATGATAACCAAAGCTCTTGGTTTGTTGCCCCATGCGTCGGGGTAATGATGGTAATAAAAGCTCTTGGTTTGTTGCGCCATGCATGGGGGTAATGATGATAACCAAAGCTCTTGGTTTGTTGCGCCATGCGTGGGGGTAATGATGATAACCAAAGCTCTTGGTTTGTTGCGCCATGCGTGGGGGTAATGATGATAACCAAAGCTCTTGGTTTGTTGCGCCATGCGTGGGGGTAATGATGATAACCAAAGCTCTTGGTTTGTTGCGCCATGCATGGGTGTAATGATGATAACCAAAGCTCTTGGTTTGTTGCGCCATGCGTGGGGGTAATGATGATAACCAAAGCTCTTGGTTTGTTGCGCCATGGGTGGGTGTAATGATGATAACCAAAGCTCTTGGTTTATTGCGCCATGGGTGGGTGTAATGATGATAACGAAAGGTCTTGGTTTATAGCGCCATGGGTGGGTGTAATGATGATAACCAAAGGTCTTGGTTTGTTGTACCATGGGTGGGTGTAATGATGATAACCAAAGGTCTTGGTTTGTTGTGCCATGGGTGGGTGTAATGATGATAATCAAAGCTCTTGGTTTGTTGTGCCATGGGTGGGTGTAATGATGATAACCAAAGGTCTTGGTTTGTTGCGCCATGGGTGGGTGTAATAATGATAACCAACGGTCTTGGTTTGTTGTGCCATGGGTGGGTGTAATGATGATAATCAAAGCTCTTTGTTTATTGCGCCATGGATGGGTGTAATGATGATAACCAAAGGTTTTGGTTTGTTGCGCCATGGGTGGGTGTAATGATGATAACCAAAGGTCTTGGTTTGTTGTGCCATGGGTGGGTGTAATGATGATAATCAAAGCTCTTGGTTTATTGCGCCATGGGTGGGTGTAATGATGATAACCAAAGGTCTTGGTTTATTGCGCCATGGGTGGGTGTAATGATGATAATCAAAGCTCGTGGTTTGTTGCGCCATGTGTGGGTGTAATGGTAATAACCAAAGCTCTTGGTTTGTTGCACCATGCATGGGGGTAATGATGATAACCAAAGCTCTTGGTTTGTTGCGCCATGCATGGAGGTAATGATGATAACCAAAGCTCTTGGTTTGTTGCGCCATGCATGGGGGTAATGATGATAATCAAAGCTCTTGGTTTGTTGCCCCATGCGTGGGGGTAATGATGATAACCAAAGCTCTTGGTTTGTTGCACCATGCATGGGGGTAATGATGATAACCAAAGCTCTTGGTTTGTTGCCCCATGCGTCGGGGTAATGATGGTAATAAAAGCTCTTGGTTTGTTGCGCCATGCATGGGGGTAATGATGATAACCAAAGCTCTTGGTTTGTTGCACCATGCGTGGGGGTAATGATGATAACCAAAGCTCTTGGTTTGTTGCGCCATGCATGGGTGTAATGATGATAACCAAAGCTCTTGGTTTGTTGCCCCATGCGTCGGGGTAATGATGGTAATAAAAGCTCTTGGTTTGTTGCGCCATGCATGGGGGTAATGATGATAACCAAAGCTCTTGGTTTGTTGCACCATGCGTGGGGGTAATGATGATAACCAAAGCTCTTGGTTTGTTGCGCCATGCATGGGTGTAATGATGATAACCAAAGCTCTTGGTTTGTTGCGCCATGCGTGGGGGTAATGATGATAACCAAAGCTCTTGGTTTGTTGCGCCATGCATGGGGGTAATGATGATAACCAAAGCTCTTGGTTTGTTGCGCCATGCGTGGGGGTAATGATGATAACCAAAGCTCTTGGTTTGTTGCGCCATGCATGGGGGTAATGATGATAACCAAAGCTCTTGGTTTGTTGCGCCATGCGTGGGGGTAATGATGATAACCAAAGCTCTTGGTTTGTTGCGCCATGCGTGGGGGTAATGATGATAACCAAAGCTCTTGGTTTGTTGCGCCATGCGTGGGGGTAATGATGATAACCAAAGCTCTTGGTTTGTTGCGCCATGCATGGGTGTAATGATGATAACCAAAGCTCTTGGTTTGTTGCGCCATGCGTGGGGGTAATGATGATAACCAAAGCTCTTGGTTTGTTGCGCCATGCGTGGGGGTAAGCTAACTTGATTGTTATTGATTGTTCCACTTGCATAGTTTCAATAATGACACTTTGAAGACACAATTTATTGACATGTATTGTGTTTAATAATATGACAACACATATAGTACACAGCCACACATAATTCATGTGTTATACAAACATATATGCAGGAATCTCAATTTTGTGGTAACTTACAAAATGTAAGTAAGAATGTCCCACATATTATCACTACTGATCAGTTAAAATTTCCCATAAAGTGACATATGGCAAGTACAAGATTTTTAATTGTCATAAATATTACGTATCGCGAGTTGAGTCAAATTAACCAACTCAACTCTGTAGTTTGTTCATCCTGTATTACTATAAACGTCCTCCTTCACTGATAACAACTGAGTCCATGACTGTCTCAGATGCTAGAGCTTGAATCCTGAATGAATAGCTGCTATACCGCCCATGAGGTTTTCGTAGGTCACTACTTTGAAGCCAGCTTCTCTTATCCGGTCTGCGAATTCATCCTTCAAACAGAAATTAAGAATAAATTAATCATTGTGCACAAATTGACATATATACATATAAAATACATATCAAATGACAACAAGCAAACAATGTACACCAGTTATCACAGTTACATCATTTTCATCTCAAACTTGTTTCCGCTGGTCATTTAATTTCTGCTTGTTACGGGATGCTAATTATTTCCTAGTAAAGCAAACAAAGCCACAGTGACGCCCTCTGGAGAGTGGCACAGCTGCAGCAAACATGTAATTAGTTAATAACTATAAATAACTACAATTATGTTTTTAATTGCATTGCTAAATGGTAGGTGAGAGGCCTATGGTACAAAGAAGTGAATCGAGCCGAGTTGTGTGGAGCGGGCCGCCTGGGAGGAGACAGTAACTCCTAGATTACCCCCAAAGTCAGCCTATTAATATATAGATGGACAGATAGCAAACTGCTATGACCGCTGTTAGATTAATTTCATTTAAACATCTGATAGTAACACCATGGTACAATTTCCAAATAACGAAGCAACCTCTCCGGACAATGCAAACACCTGAAATTCCTGACATAAAAATTGTCCTGCGAGTTGGTATTTTCACAGTGTTTGTCGCAGGTATTTCAAAAGGCTACCCATATGTATAGATGGAGTCAAAGGGTAACAACATACAGTGGAACCTCGCCTTACAGTCACCTCGGTAATACAGCCACCTCCCAATTAAGGTCACCAAAGGATAGTCCAAAATTTGTTCCATACATAGGAAATTAGTTCCGCTAATACGGTCATGTTGCTAATCAGATCACTTTTGTTCAGTCCCAAGGGTGACTTTAATATAGTGTGGCTCCACTGTACAGTACTTAGATGTTATTTGCTCAATTCTATACAACACTTTGGCATGAAAAGTAAACATATCAAACCAAAAAAATATTTTAGAAACATGGCTACCTTGACGTAATGTCATAAACTAATCTCCTCCATAAGTTGGGCATATTCTTTCATTCACATCTTCACAAAGTTTATGAAATATGCTAGACACCCTCAAATTCTGCAGTGACTCATTTTTGCCGAGTACGGAATGGTGACGGCCAGCTGGGAAAGTTAGGCAGCACAAATACACCCTGTGTGATGTGTTTTTATATCCCTACACCAGATGTTTACCGTACGTCTCTCTCACTAAATCATCATCAAGTTGTACACCATAAAATTATTTTTATTAAGCAGACTGAAACGTGCTACCCCAAAAGAGTACAGAATCACCATAGTTGGTGGATCTATCCCCAGTATGCTTGATCACCATAGTAGTTTGATCTGACACGAAATATGACATTTCTGAGCAAATAATATTAATACTACTAAATTTGTTTTTGTTACATTTATATTACATGAATTTTTAAATTTATACCTATAATTATAGATCTACCTTTTTAAAGAAAACATTGCATCGTCATAAACTTTTAAAATGTAATTTCACATAAAACTATACATATTAAAATAATCATAATACCCCTTTCTTACAGTAATATTAAAAACTATAATTAACAATAATCTAATCAGATTGAATTTTGATGTTATTGCGATTAACTTAAACTGCTACTTAATAAATTCACACTGGTGTGCATATTACATTCTTGAAAAACTGAACTATATTCAGGTTGTAAAGTCAACAATATTGTACAATATAGAATTTAATACACATTTGCAAAGTTGTAGCTTTTATTTCATTTGCTCTTTTGCACCTGAATACATAAGTTGAAACTCACGGTGCCTTAGTAATTTATGTTTTAAAGTGTGATTAATAGTATGGAGTATGTAGCTGCAAATTGGTCATGTTTATGGGGAAGTTTTCCTAAGCACCCTCTGAAAATGGGACATCCTGTAATAAGTTAAAACTCGTCCATTAGGGGTACATCTCAAAACTGCATCACTAACTAGCGTATACATACAAATTAAGGCAACAGAATGTATCATCCAAAACAAGTTTATAAAGTAAAGAGTAAATCATCAGTTCTACATGCCTAATATATTTTATATCACCAATCTCCTACATACATATTCAAGATTTGGCAGCTGAAATATTGCAATAATAAAAATATATGGTCATATATATACATATGTATATATATACATATATATATGTACAGGTATATATATATGTATACATATACATCCCTGTATATATATATATTTAGTACTGCTTAAATCAATCATTTTACACAACCTGTTCACTCAAACACCATCTCGAGGTCTCTGGGAAGAATTCAGCCATGGTGTAATTACTGCACAAAAACAATATATACAAAAATATCCACCACTGTCTACAGCCGGGTACTCACTCATACATCTGAGTACTCATACATCTGAGTGAACTGGAGCAACGTAGAATGAACAAACTTGCCCATAGTTTGACACGGCAGCACAGGATTCGAACCCGGGTTTTCTCAATTGAGTCTGATGCCTTAGACATTGTCCCACTGCATTCCATATACAGGTATATACACCAACATGGACCCCCCCAGGCCAGGAAGTAAATGTCAAACTGTGAACTCATCATCCACAGGTAATGGGAACCATACAACATACATAGACCTGAGACTTGGCAGAGACTGCAGTGATTGACAGGCCCAGGTTCCTACTGGCCAAGGCAACATCTGCCCTGCTCATCTCCAACCGTCATAATATTGTTTTATCTTCCCTGCTGGATAGTGGATACATATAATCAAGTATATATTTATTTATGTGTGAGTGTGTCTGTGTGTGTTTTATTTATCATTGCTATAACAGACTGAACATGTATGTGACTTGTCAACCTGAACCTATTCTCCACACAAGCTACTAATAGTGGTCCAGATCAAATCCCATCAATTTTTTGATTTTGCAGAAATGTCTTATAATATCATCTTTCAATAGACAGTTTATTTTCATCGAAAGATAATCCAAAACTAATTAAATTACCTGCATTTACGAAACAGTTGACAATTTGGATTAAAAAAGAGCTTCATTTCTCAAAACGACCCTTTTTTAAAATGTGCTAAAATTTTAGCCATAAATCATTAACTACTGAATCTATTCCAATGAATGAGGTATCATTTTAAAACTTATGATCTGTGGGATCCAAAAAGGTACAAAACTCAACTTTGCAACTTAAAACCCACTTCGCTGTGGCTGGCCACGTACATCCATAACATGTTGAACTCTGTAAATATTAATGAAGCTGTAACATTATTACTATCAATCCATGACCACAAACACCTGCACAGTCCAAATATGTTTGTGTGTCAGGAATTACAGCTATGGATTACTGCCAGATTAACAGGAAATCTTTAAACTGGCTTACAGTGGCCATTGTGGCATGGTGTGGCTCTCTTGCTACAACTCAGTATTAACATATGGGATAAGAGATTATACACCGACTTGATTCAGATAGCTACAATGCAAGTCAAACGCCCACTTATGCATCTGCCATTAGACGTGCCCAACTGACAAACGCCTATAAATTACAAATGTTTAAAGTCGCAATTAATCATAATTAGGATCATCACATTATGATAAACTAGGGAAAACAACCTTCACAGATTATAGGCCCAAAATTAAGCCCCAAACCCCGATAAACAACCAAGTTAAACCATACAGTTTATTCACAAACACTATGGATTAAAGAACAAAATTAAAGTAACACTTTTCTGACCTTGTAATTTTTTGTTAATATTTGGCGCAATACGTCTTAGACATGCATCATTCTTGCTTGATTATTTTGTGTTTTCTTATATATTGTCAAAGGCATGTACCGGTATATTTACATAACCTAACCCACTCATTCACCATTTAATGTAATAATTGTTACACATAATAAGCTCAACATTATTACGGTATATTTACATAATCTAACCCACTCATTCACCATTTATTGTAATAATTGTTACACATAATAAGCTCAACATTATTACGGTATATTTACATAATCTAACCCACTCAATCACCATTTATTGTAATAATTGTTACACATAATAAGTTCAACATTATTACGGTATATTTACATAATCTAACCCACTCATTCACCATTTAATGTAATAATTGTTACACATAATAAGCTCAACATTATTACGGTATATCTACATAATCTAACCCACTCATTCACCATTTATTGTAATAATTGTTACACATAATAAGCTCAACATTATTACGGTATATCTACATAATCTAACCCACTCATTCACCATTTATTGTAATAATTGTTACACATAATAAGCTCAACATTATTACGGTATATCTACATAATCTAACCCACTCATTCACCATTTATTGTAATAATTGTTACACATAATAAGCTCAACATTATTACGGTATATCTACATAATCTAACCCACTCATTCACCATTTATTGTAATAATTGTTACACATAATAAGCTCAACATTATTACGGTATATTTACATAATCTAACCCACTCATTCACCATTTATTGTAATAATTGTTACACATAATAAGCTCAACATTATTACGGTATATTTACATAATCTAACCCACTCATTCACCATTTATTGTAATAATTGTTACACATAATAAGTTCAACATTATTACGTTATATTTACATAACCTAACCCACTCATTCACCATTTATTGTAATAATTGTTACACATAATAAGTTCAACATTATTACAGTATATTTACATAACCTAACCCACTCATTCACCATTTATTGTAATAATTGTTACACATAATAAGTTCAACATTATTATGGTATATTTACATAACCTAACCCACTCATTCACCATTTATTGTAATAATTGTTACACATAATAAGCTCAACATTATTACGGTATATTTACATAACCTAACCCACTCATTCACCATTTATTGTAATAATTGTTACACATAATAAGCTCAACATTATGGCTGACAGCCGCCTGGCGTACCATATTTTAATGGAACTTTGTGTACTTGAAATTTTACAGAAGCATAATTATTCATATATGCTCAAGTGTACAATAGTAATATGTTATGGAATTGACATTTTAAAATAGTATAAATTATCTGTAATACAAAACGTAAAGTATCAGTTTAAAAAATGCAGCCCTGGACTTACCGTACAGATAAGTTCCAGAAAATAATTTATAACTATTGCTTAACCAATACACGAATCGTTATAAAATTTAAAACCTATATATTATGAATACGCTAACTTTTGGCATGCAGTCTGTCAACAGCTCCTCCCATCGGTCAAGGTGCACTCACACCACAGTAAACATGATTTACTGTGTGTTTTTGACAACTCTCGAGCCACACTCCAGAGGGTGCCACTGTGACTACATACATTTAAATGACAACTAATGATAACTACTTAGCTCAGATTGTTGCTCCCTGATTGGATGTAAGTTAGTTGTTCATAAATACCTAAACAGTGAGTTTAGTGGTCATGAATCAAGGGACATACTTCAGAGCAGACAGCAGGACACAATGGAATTCCGTTAAAGCAGCCACCCACCCATTAGATACATAAATTATGTGGATGATGAGGTGTCTAGCATGGCCACTATACACAAGGGTGGACTAGGGGTTGTCCCAAAATTAGCAATGTATGACGGTGTTAATTTCTACAAACATAGGTTCTGCAATTTGTGTTTCTAAAACAGGGGTTTACTTATAAGTAATGACTTTATTTGCTGATACATCATAATTGCTTTATAACATCATTTAATATAATCAGAAATCCAACTTTTTATAATATAATTATACATCATTAATTATATTACACAACCCACATTAATGATAATAATAATACAATGGTTGAAATAGCATATACTATAATAATTTTGTATAATTAATATTCAGAAATAACTGTTCAGTAAATGGTAACACGCCTCATTTGTGGAGAGACGTACATTACGTATATCCACTTGTGTCTTGTTACTGGCTTAATATTAATCTATTACAACATGGCAACAACATTAATACAAAAACAATCATATGTGTAAAAATATTTTGTTACTACAAACGTGTAACACAACAGGATACAGGTGTAATAATAGTATCACGTGTAAACTATTAATATCACTCAAGTGTAACAATGATCTAATCACATGCGTAACAGCATTATTGACACGGAAATGACACAGATGTTACAATAATGTTGTAACACATGTCAGACATGCGTTACTGTAACAGGTATAATAATAATATTAGTGTACTTTAACACAGATAAAACAACAATATTATTACACAGATGTAACATCAGATCTATTCAATGAAAACAATACCCTGGTTGTGTAAAATAGTATTTTTGCTAACTGTAATATAATACTATTGACCCTCACACGTATAGCAATACTATTATATTACAAATAATGTGGCCTTAGGCATCAATCATCGAGGGTGCTATGATGATAAATATGTAAGTAAATCACATACACCTGTTTGTAACAACATGTTACAAAGAGGTAACACATTACACAGCTGTAACAAATGATAATCACACATCAGCCAAAACAATACTATCACACAGGTGAGGCAATCTTATCACGCAGTCACATTACAACATCGATATTGCACATTTCACTGAACAGATGTGCATATGTTCTACTACAGACTTGTGAAGCAGGTAAAAAGCGCAGGCCTCGGGGTGAATGGGGTCAGTGTGCATTCCTACATATAATTAACTGCGCCAAGGTGTGCTAGGATATTGGATGCCAAAACTGCCTGCATTGAGCAACGTAGGCATGGAGACTTGTAGGTGGCGGGGAGAGAGTTACTTCTGACTAATTTGCAGCGTTAATGGGAAGTTCTGGTGTGTGTTACTCATAGGAGGAGGGGGAGGTGGGATTGGTTACGAGTGTTTATGTGGGAGATGAAGCAATTACTTGTTGGGGAGTGGGGAGTTGTGGATCCCGTTAGTGAACACGAAAAGGGATACCAGTGGGATAAGTTACAACAAAATATATATCTTGTCTAAGCCAGAATGAATGTGTTTGTGTGTGTGTGTGTGTGTGTGTGTACATGTGCGTGGTGTGTGTGTGTGGGTGCATGTGTGTGTGTGTGTGCGTGTGGGTGCATGTGTGTATGTGGGTGCGTGTGTGGTGTGCATCCATGTGTGCATGCTTGTGCATGATATGTGTGGCATGCATATGTCTGCGTGGTGTGTGCATGTATGCGTGTGTGGTGTGTTTTTGTCTCTGTCTGTCTGTGTTCATACATGTCTATATATCTCCATGTAGTAGCTACTTGGGATAGCTGCCAACCACTCCACCATATATTTAATACTGTGACTGTCTTGGGGTATTTTTACTCTGAGGTCAAATGGACAGATGTCTAGGTCACTAACTACCTGAATAGAATCACCTGCGAAAACTGTACCTGCAACAGTGGTGTCACACAATGGACAGAAACGACACTAACACATCATAGCCTTGAAAGTTGTCTTCATACTTTAGTTATTCAGTAATATGTCTTAACTACTTTAAAACAACACATCATGTTTTCTACCACTGATAATCTATTACTATGAGATTCGATTTGTAGATAAATTGACAAATCCAGTAGCAACCATAATTATGTACATGCATGACCTCCATCAAGCTAAGCCTACCAAAAATGTAACATATTGCATGCTATGTGTGCTCTGATAATGCATGATTTAAACAGTACGTTCTTACATAGAATCATATGCCGCCTATGGAACCACTCAAAGATTATTTCAACAGTTTTTCAAGAAAAAAACCACCATTTCTGAAATTTCGCCCAAACAGGAATAAAATATTAAACTATGTGTTCAGCTAAAACAATATCGACATATCAACAATGTCGACATGTCCCCACCACAGGATATACACAAGTACGTTTGTTTATAAAATGCAATAAATGCCATCTGTCTTCTTAACCAAAACACAATATATACATTTCTTGCATGCTGTTCTTCCCGCTACACATACATAGTATCATCGCTCATGTTTTGACAACAAGATATGGATATGTCACATTTTAATAATAGAATGATTTAATATTATATTTTATATAACAAATCTGAACAAAAATTGTCAGCCTTTTCTTTATGATTTTGTATTCTTAATAATCATCTAAAACATGAAAAACATAAGTTACTTTTTCTTAACATGAACAAAAAAGATACAATGAATATAGCATTTTCCCTTGAAACCATTAATTTGTGCACTGTCTGTAGCCACGAACTCATTCATACAACTGAGTGAACTGTCTGTAGCCACACACTCATTCATACAACTGAGTGAATTGCCTGTAGCCACGAACTCATTCATACAACTGAGTGAACTGTCTGTAGCCACGAACTCATTCACACAACTGAGTGAACTGTCTGTAGCCACGAACTCATTCATACAACTGAGTGAACTGTCTGTAGCCACGAACTCATTCACACAACTGAGTGAACTGTCTGTAGCCACGAACTCATTCACACAACTGAGTGAACTGTCTGTAGCCACGAACTCATTCATACACCTCAGTGAACTGTCTGTAGCCACGTCTGTAGCATACGAACCTCAGTGAACTGTCTGTAGCCACGAACTCATTCACACAACTGAGTGAACTGTCTGTAGCCACGAACTCATTCATACAACTGAGTGAACTGTCTGTAGCCACGAACTCATTCATACAACTCAGTGAACTGTCTGTAGCCACGAACTCATTCACACAACTGAGTGAACTGTCTGTAGCCACGAACTCATTCATACAACTGAGTGAACTGTCTGTAGCCACGAACTCATTCATACAACTGAGTGAACTGTCTGTAGCCACGAACTCATTCATACAACTGAGTGAACTGTCTGTAGCCACGAACTCATTCATACAACTGAGTGAACTGTCTGTAGCCACGAACTCATTCATACAACTGAGTGAACTGTCTGTAGCCACGAACTCATTCATACAACTGAGTGAACTGTCTGTAGCCACGAACTCATTCATACAACTGAGTGAACTGTCTGTAGCCACGAACTCATTCATACAACTGAGTGAACTGTCTGTAGCCACGAACTCATTCATACAACTGAGTGAACTGTCTGTAGCCACGAACTCATTCATACAACTGAGTGAACTGCCTGTAGCCACGAACTCATTCATACAACTGAGTGAACTGTCTGTAGCCACGAACTCATTCACACAACTGAGTGAACTGCCTGTAGCCACGAACTCATTCATACAACTGAGTGAACTGTCTGTAGCCACGAACTCATTCATACAACTGATTGAACTGTCTGCAGCTACGAACTCATTCATACAACTGAGTGAACTGTCTGTAGCCACGAACTCATTCATACAACTGAGTGAACTGTCTGTAGCCACGAACTCATTCATACAACTGAGTGAACTGTCTGTAGCCACGAACTCATTCATATAACTGAGTGAACTGTCTGTAGCCACGAACTCATTCATATAACTGAGTGAACTGCCTGTAGCCACGAACTCATTCATACAACTGAGTGAACTGTCTGTAGCCACGAACTCATTCATACAACTGAGTGAACTGTCTGTAGCCACGAACTCATTCATACAACTGAGTGAACTGCCTGTAGCCACGAACTCATTCATACAACTGAGTGAACTGTCTGTAGCCACGAACTCATTCACACAACTGAGTGAACTGCCTGTAGCCACGAACTCATTCATACAACTGAGTGAACTGCCTGTAACCACGAACTCATTCATACAACTGAGTGAAATGTCTGTAGCCATAATCTCATTCATACAACTGAGTGAACTGTCTGTAGCCAAGAACTCATTCATACAACTGAGTGAACTGTATGTAGCCACGAACTCATTCACACAACTGAGTGAACTGCCTGTAGCCACGAACTCATTCATACAACTGAGTGAACTGTCTGTAGCCACGAACTCATTCATACAACTGATTGAACTGTCTGCAGCTACGAACTCATTCATAGAACTGATTGAACTGTCTGTAGCCACGAACTCATTCATACAACTGAGTGAACTGTCTGTAGCCACGAACACATTCATACAACCGAGTGAACTGTCTGTGGCCACGAACTCATTCATACAACCGAGTGAACTGTCTGTGTCCACGAACTCATTCATACAACCGAGTGAACTGTCTGTGGCCACGAACTCATTCATACAACAGAGTGAACTGTCTGTGGCCACGAACTCATTCATAGAACTGATTGAACTGTCTGTAGCCACGAACTCATTCATATAACTGAGTGAACTGTCTGTGGCCACGAACTCATTCATACAACCGAGTGAACTGTCTTTATCCCCGAACTCATTCATACAACCGAGTGAACTGTCAGTAGCCACGAACTCATTCATACAACTGAATGAACTGTCTGTAACCACGAACTCATTCATACGACTGAGTGAACTGTCTGTATCCACAAACTCATTCATATGACTGAGTGAACTGTCTGTAGCCACAAACTCATTCATACGACTGAGTGAACTGTCTGTAGCCACGAACTCATTCATACAACTGAGTGAACTGTCTGTAGCCACGAACTCATTCATACAACTGAGCGAACTGTCTGTAGCCAAGAACACATTCATACAACTGAGTGTACTGTCTGTAGCCACGAACTCATTCATACAAACGAGTGAACTGTCTGTGGCCACAAACTCATTCATACAACCGAGTGAACTGTCTGTGGCCACAAACTCATTCATACAACCGAGTGAACTGTTTGTGGCCACGAACTCATTCATACGACTGAGTGAACTGTCTGTAGCCACGAACTCATTCATACAACTGTGTGAACTGTCTGTACCCACGAACTCATTCATACAACTGAGTGAACTGTCTGTAGCCACGAACTCATTCATACAACTGAGTGAACTGTCTGTAGCCACGAACTCATTCATACAACTGAGTGAACTGTCTGTAGCCACGAACTCATTCATACAACTGAGTGAACTGTCTGTAGCCACGAACTCATTCATACAACTGAGTGAACTGTCTGTAGCCACGAACTCATTCATACAACTGAGTGAACTGTCTGTAGCCACGAACTCATTCATACAACTGAGTGAACTGTCTGTAGCCACGAACTCATTCATACAACTGAGTGAACTGTCTGTGAACTGAACTGTAGCCACGAACTCATTCATACAACTGAGTGAACTGTCTGAGTGAACTCATTCATACAACTGAGTAGCCACGAACTCATTCATACAACTGTCTGTGAACTGTCTGTAGCCTCATTCATACAACTGAGTGAACTGTCTGAACTCATTCATACAACTGAGTGAACTGTCTGTAGCCACGAACTCATTCATACAACTGAGTGAACTGTCTGTAGCCACGAACTCATTCATATAACTGAGTGAACTGTCTGTAGCCACGAACTCATTCATATAACTGAGTGAACTGCCTGTAGCCACGAACTCATTCATACAACTGAGTGAACTGTCTGTAGCCACGAACTCATTCATACAACTGAGTGAACTGTCTGTAGCCACGAACTCATTCATACAACTGAGTGAACTGCCTGTAGCCACGAACTCATTCATACAACTGAGTGAACTGTCTGTAGCCACGAACTCATTCACACAACTGAGTGAACTGCCTGTAGCCACGAACTCATTCATACAACTGAGTGAACTGCCTGTAACCACGAACTCATTCATACAACTGAGTGAAATGTCTGTAGCCATAATCTCATTCATACAACTGAGTGAACTGTCTGTAGCCAAGAACTCATTCATACAACTGAGTGAACTGTATGTAGCCACGAACTCATTCACACAACTGAGTGAACTGCCTGTAGCCACGAACTCATTCATACAACTGAGTGAACTGTCTGTAGCCACGAACTCATTCATACAACTGATTGAACTGTCTGCAGCTACGAACTCATTCATAGAACTGATTGAACTGTCTGTAGCCACGAACTCATTCATACAACTGAGTGAACTGTCTGTAGCCACGAACACATTCATACAACCGAGTGAACTGTCTGTGGCCACGAACTCATTCATACAACCGAGTGAACTGTCTGTGTCCACGAACTCATTCATACAACCAAGTGAACTGTCTGTGGCCACGAACTCATTCATACAACAGAGTGAACTGTCTGTGGCCACGAACTCATTCATAGAACTGATTGAACTGTCTGTAGCCACGAACTCATTCATATAACTGAGTGAACTGTCTGTGGCCACGAACTCATTCATACAACCGAGTGAACTGTCTTTACCCCCGAACTCATTCATACAACCGAGTGAACTGTCAGTAGCCACAAACTCATTCATACAACTGAATGAACTGTCTGTAACCACGAACTCATTCATACGACTGAGTGAACTGTCTGTATCCACAAACTCATTCATATGACTGAGTGAACTGTCTGTAGCCACAAACTCATTCATACGACTGAGTGAACTGTCTGTAGCCACGAACTCATTCATACAACTGAGTGAACTGTCTGTAGCCACGAACTCATTCATACAACTGAGCGAACTGTCTGTAGCCAAGAACACATTCATACAACTGAGTGTACTGTCTGTAGCCACGAACTCATTCATACAAACGAGTGAACTGTCTGTGGCCACAAACTCATTCATACAACCGAGTGAACTGTCTGTGGCCACAAACTCATTCATACAACCGAGTGAACTGTTTGTGGCCACGAACTCATTCATACGACTGAGTGAACTGTCTGTAGCCACGAACTCATTCATACAACTGTGTGAACTGTCTGTACCCACGAACTCATTCATACAACTGAGTGAACTGTCTGTAGCCACGAACTCATTCATACAACTGAGTGAACTGTCTGTAGCCATGAACTCATTCATACAACTGAGCGAACTGTCTGTAGCCACGAACTCATTCATACAACTGAGTGAACTGTCTGTAGCCACGAACTCATTCATACAACTGAGCGAACTGTCTGTAGCCACGAACACATTCATACAACTGAGTGAACTGTCTGTAGCCACGAACTCATTCATACAACTGACTGAACTGAGGCAAATAGGAATGAACACAATTACCCAAACTTCAAAACGGCAACAAGAAGATTCCAACGTGGTTTCTCATGATTGAGTCTTATGTTCTACCTACTATGCTATCGCACCCTCCCCCAGAATGATTTCATTGTTGTAGCGTAGTAGAGAAATAAACAAAAATTTAAAAGTAGACGCTGTCTGTTTAAATCGTTTTTTTCTGGACCGAATCTACAATACGTATTTGCGCAATGTAAGGTGTCCTCCCCTAGTAGCAACTATTCGGGCCTAAATGAAGGAAACATTTTATGGAATTATGTTATCAATGTCAATGTGAGAAAATAGTTTGTAAATAGGTCACACGTAGAAACAATATTAAAAAAGAACAAAAGTGAATCAGAATTTGGACTTCAATTACACAGTACACAGGATACTGAGTGCCAATATTTCCCCACTTTGTATTGGTCTACCTATTAAACCTTGTTTTCGATTTAAACTTGATTTCATCTAAATAATGAAATATTTTAAAGGGAAACAACAGTAACTGTGTGGGCCAATACACCTAAAAGAGAATTCAGTCTAAACATTTGCTACTAGAAACAACAAAATAATGCCTGTGGTTTAATAAAAATTTATTTTCAAAGTGCGAGATTCTAATGAAATCTTACAGTTACTGGCGACTGACATATTGAGACATACCTACGATGCTAGACCAACTTTTATTAACTCTTTTAGAGAAGAATGTGTAAAGTGTCATAAGAATACACAAGAAATTGAGAGAAGATTTTAAGAAACTGATACACTGCAAGAGATATGTATTCAAGAACACCTCCAAACGACAATAGTTGGGTGCAGAATGAGATGGGCAGGATACAGACACAGATGGGGCAAAGGCAGACAGACAAAAAAGTGCATGAAAAACCAAAGAGGATCATAAGAGAAAAAGAAGAAGACTAAAATGAAGATGGAAAATCAGTGTAAATCAAAATATCATAAGCTCAGGTAGAAACCACCAAGAGTGGAAGACCATAGCAGACGACAGAGACAGACGGAGAGAAAGAGCAAAGCATGCAGAACGGACCGAGATATATGGATCCCATCATGCAAGGGACCAAGTGGAAGAAGAAAAGTAAAACCCACCTGGGGAGGAAACTGTCGAATACTCTCCACGAGGTACTGGTAAGACTTCCAGTCTGCCGCAATAACTTGCCCCATCACCGGGATCACTTGAAACGAATATTCATCATATATCCTGAAATAATGATAAACATTTCAATTAACGATAATGTCCAACAAAAACAACAGACATCCTACTAATGTTTTCAACTAGACTTTTAGATGACTCAAGGACAAGTTTAAGAAAATTTGAACCTGAATCAAACTGTTATGTACAGCTATAGATGTGTCGCTCCAGGTGTAGTACGTTCCATCAGGGCTTCACAGTACACCACCCACAATATATACGGTCTGCTACAGCTATAGATCGCTGTAGGGAGTTGTTTACATTATTACTGAACTTTGTATACATAGCGTGTTTGGTGCATCTCATACGCCCGACTGACAATCAACTCGGACAGTTGGGAGCAAGATCCAATGGATTAGAGAAAAGAGACCACCACTCGGTGAGTCCGCGACAGGCTACACATGCAGGATCACTTACTTCCCCTGGCGTAGACACCAGGTGGAAGGGACCAACGGATTTTAATCTCTCTTCCAGAAGACACAGGAAAGCAGGGTTGGAAAAGATCATGATTTTTTCTAAAAAATCGAATAAATCGGATTTTTTGGATTAAATCGATTTATTGGATTTTTTCAACATTCTCGACAAATCTTATAAGAAATATTGTTATAATATGTTCCTGACAGGCAAGCTGACAAAATAACACTGATCAGAGTAGTTCAAATAATCAGATTTTGACTAAGCTGGTTTTAATTCCAAATTGAGGATACACCTTATCTATACTTTGGAACCCATCTCACATTGATCTTACTCATCTTAGGTACCCTGGGGTAGCTGATTAAATCAAAGCATGCAATTAGCTGCAGTCAGTTGGTCCTTGGTAGGTGACAATACAGATAAAGGTATGCCTCTCTGCCCTCTTCCCAATCAGTCAAAGTCATGCCTCGGTGATCACATGTATCACTTGCCTCTGTCACTTGCCTAACACAACATACCAAAGTCCAAGCAATACACCAAGCAATTATTTAATTGAGCACAGCTGTAAAAACATGTGGGCCTAGTAATTAAAAAATGTCAGCTGTCTTACAGATTTCAGGATTATTATTATAAATTTAAGATAATCTATAACAAAATCAAAAAAATCAATATCTTGATTTTTTCATGTTGATTTAATCAATGATTTAATCGATGATTTAATCGATGATTTAATCAATTTGATTAAATCAATGCCAACCCTGCAGGAAAGTGGAGTGAATTGAAATTAAATTACCCATGTTTCGAACTGGCAGGAGGCGGACTGTAAGTGAAACCATTCTCGACTGTCAGTTTACTGATGAACTACTGTGTTCCATTAAGATGTCCATGCTGGCATTCAAAAGTATTAGAAATGCACTCTGGAATTCTTTTGATTTATTTTGTAGTCAATTTTCCTTTTTATCTTGTAACACTGCAGTCGCTATTAATGAATGTCATAAAAAAATTTACTGATAGATGACGACATGGCAGTCATAATGCACAGGGCTGTCATGCACTGGTGTGCCCCCTGGCCTCATCCTAGGTGACTCTTAGGGGATCCTCGTAGATATGTAAGAGTCAGTACCAGTCCTCATCTCAATTGACATTGTCTTTGGTTTTTGTTATTCAGATCGATTCTTCTATGCCTCATTGAATGGTAGTTATCTGATAACATTCGCTGATAGCAATTGAAACGTCACAGTAAAAAGGTAAATTTACTGCAAAGTAAGTGAAAAGAACCAATCTGAACCATCCAGTCTGACGAATATCTTCACATATATTACAAATGCAGTAAAAATGATAAGTGACTTACTTTCGAAACAGCGGGTTTGTGACTCGACTGAATTCTAGACACATGAAACGTCCACCGGGTTTGAGTACACGATACGCCTCAGAAAGTACCTGTGGACAGAAGGCAACATGACGATACTCTTTTACAGAATACTCAACATTCTTCAGAATAGTTTGTTTTATTTAAAGGGGCGTCCTCAATTCAATTTTTGCAAGCATTTCATTTTAAATTAATTTTTATGAAAAAGAAACATACATTGTATTCAGTATGCAGTATAATATTATTATTCTCATATGATGGAGTTGTGCCTGATAAGTTGATACATCAAAGTATTTGTACTTTAACTAATGTATTTGTATTTGGAATAGTACCTGACAGGTTGATGTTTCACAGTACTTGTACTTAACCTAATATATTTGTACTTGTAACTGTCCTTGATCAGTTTATCTTTCAAAGTTTTGTACTAGACCACATGTACTTGTAGTTGAACTTAACCAAAATGTACTTGTCCTCAACCCAGGTGACAGGGAAGATCTAATGAACTTGTATTTGACCAAATATACTTGTCCTTGGAGATGTACTTGACCACAATCAATACACTTGACCACCAACCCTGGTGGCCCAGGACCTAGGAGACCAAGGGTACCCACCGCGTCCATGTGTGTCATGTTGCGGATGCCAAACGCCACGGTGTATGCGTCGTATAAGTCATCACCCACAGGAAGACATTCTGCATTTCCTCGCAGCCATGACATCCCTGAAGACATTACAACAATTGTATTTTTACAGTTTTACCACTCCCATCTGTAAGTATTAGCATAGTTTTTTTAAGTTTCAACATTGCATTTTGTGAAGTGCAAGAACCCAAGTTCAAATTTTGTGCTGCCGCATCAAACTTTGAGCAAGTTTGTTCTGCTCCACTTAACTGTATGAATGAATACCAGTGGTGGATATTTATGTATGAATAGTCTGTGAAATAATGCAGCATGGCTGAATACTTCCAAGAGAAGTCGAGATGGTGTTCGACTGAACAGGTCTGCCAGGAGTGAAGTGTAAAGTGCTTTGAGCAGTCCTGAGACCTGGATACTGCATTATATAAGAACTTACCTTTATTATACTGTTTAAATTTTTTGCATACATTATCCTAATCTATTTATAAAAGTACTGCAACAATTTGGGAACTAATGTCGAAGGCTAAGCAACAACGTGTGCTCTTCATAAACAAACAAGCAAATGTTAATTAAATACACTACCACCCCATTTAACTTATGTCAATGGAACCGGAATTCTAAATGTAAATTTGAGCAATATGCATTATTAAATACATGATGAATAGTTTTTATTTCTAAATCATATCTGCTGCATCAAAATTAGTTGCTAATGTAGCGAAATCAATCTAGCAAACATTTACTACTAAATGTGCTTGAAAAAAATTGAACTGGCCCATGCGGTTGTACGGAGACATTTGATGTAGACTTATATAACAGGGCACAATCACAGAATGTTGCAAACAATTGTAACTAAAAGAGCTTACAAAGACTGGCTTGACTTGGGCCTCAGTGAGCAGCTATTTAAAAGTAATAATTAGCTAATCGAGTCACTATCAAAAGTATCATAAATGTGACTAGATGCTATACAAATGTTCCGTTGACCCATGATGGTGTAAGTGAAGTCTTACCCGTCTGGCCCCGGTCCATCGCTTTACTTTTGCCGACGTCAAGCATCGCCTGGTTGATATCGCACACCGTGACGTGAGAACTCACTTGATACAACGACCCTCCTGGTTCCCGGTCTCCCTTCCCCTTAGTTTCCCCTCGCTGTGTGTCACTCTCTACAGACTGGTTCCGCACATACTCAAGGAAACGGAATGCTATGTCACCTGCAAACGAGACCAGGTAATGTATTCGTAAAACTAGCAAGGACGGCGCTACAACCAACGTATGTTATGGAAGTGTGAAACTGGTAGGAAGAGAATGTTCTGGTCTACACCCTCAAGCGGCCGGCCCAGTCTACACCCTCAAGCAGCCGGCCCGGTCTACACCCTCATGCGGCCGGCCCAGTCTACACCCTCAAGCGGCCGGCCCACACACCAAGGAGACTCCCTTGATGCGTCTTGACTGCGTCTTGAGCATCTCGTCTCGACACATGGCGAATGCAAAACCAAAACAACTCAGTTTGGAAGAACACTGTGAAATAACAGTCCCAGAAACGATGTTTTGTTCCCCTTGGATTGTGCGAATATATGCTGCAGACTATACAGGTGGCCAGTTTGACTGCTGTTTACGGTCACTGTGCAGTTCTACTGTACATTGCAGTTGTCAACGTAAGAATTTGGTGGCCAGAATGAAGCACAGATAGTGGATTGACACTACACAATCTGATTGTTTTGACAATTAATAGACTTTCCGTCGTGAACAATGTTATTTCATGGCCAAAACAGAAACACCCAGGGAATCTGTATGGGAGGGGTTAGACTTTTTAGACAAAACACTTGAAAAGGTGCATTTAAGTGAAACTTAGATGATGATTTTCAGCCAATTGTTATATTTTAATTGTAAATGAAGATTTTTGCTCAAAAGGGGGGTCCAGACTCTGTGGGACCCCTTCTGGATCTGCACATGTTTAGGGCCTATGACTCACATTGTTGTGTGGAACTACTCTGTCTCGTCTTGACCACGTTTTGACATTAAGCTCCTGCACACCAAGTCTTGACACAAGACGCGATGGAGACGAGGTCAAGGCATTCTCAAAACATTAAACATGTTAGATCATCACCCAAGACTCTTTCTAGGCATGCTCAAGATGGTCTCGAAGCTTCTCGAGAACCCTGCACACCAAGGAGACGTGGTCGAGACGCAGTCAAGATGCAGTCGAGACATGGTCAAGATGGTTGCATTTTGACCGCATCTCGAGGGAGTTACTTTAGAGAAAACTATTTCCCACTTAATTCCTATGGACTTTTGTTATAACATAAACTTTAGCACACCTATTTGTAGATTGTTGCTAGTTACGAAAGTTACTTTTTATGTAGAGATTTCCCCTAAAATCCACTAAGAACCCCTGGTATACAAGGCATTTCAAATGAAAATCAATCATCGTTTAGCCAAACCAAGCAATGATTGATTGTATAATCACTTTAGGGGCATTCTAAGAAGTTTGGTCACTACTCACTAGGTGGCAGGACTATTGTGACCCATCGGTGGCAGCTCATGTAAACATTTGACATACATGCCAAACATGTATGCATCTGCCTGTAATAATCACCACAGGAAACTTATTAGATGGCCCGACAACGTATAAATATAATGCATTGCCTCTTCCTATAACATAAGGTTTCTGGAAACGCTATATGCATAGCAGTTTTTACAAAAGTAAATGGTGTCTTTTTTGCAAAACTGGAACAGGATTTGGTGATTTGGTTCAAAGACATTTTTATAATAATTGATACAGTCATCGATAACACAAGATTGTAACTGATTAATTGATTGAAAACACAAATTACCCAATTACTTACAGAATTTATTAATCGGAACAATACTACTATGTAAAGTAAAGAATATAAATATATGTAGGACTGCAGTATGGATGACAACAACTAAATGATTCTGCAGTTGGTCAAAGCTTAACAATGTAACTATGCGACCACATGTTAGTGTATTTAAGGAGAATCTCAAAACATCATATTTTCCGAAACATATTATTATCCATTACCTGTTCCCCCAGCCACATCAATCAGTGTGGTGCCTGGTGTCGGACCAAGTTGCTCTATGAAGTGATCCTTCCATAGCCTGTGGACTCCTCCACTCATGGCATCGTTCATCACATCGTAGGTACTCGCTACGTTGTGGAACACTTCATATACTGCAAGCACAACATTTACTTACACTAATGCCACCGGTTAAACATGTTAACTTTACAGACTGTTCCTCATTTTATATAAATGTTTTAATATTACATTAAATATGTTGACATATAAGGGCCTGCATAATTGTGTTTAGTAAGCCAGAAACAGTGTTCACACTTTGAAAACTGCATCCGTGGAATGTTCAGATTGTAAACCCAATATTCAAATACTAAGCCACTGCTATCGACTGTACTTGGCACTTATTACAGTTCCACGTATGACATTCCAGGTTTGGGAAATATATATATATATGCTGATGCAAACCGGAATGCTATTTATGCATCAAAACTAAAAGTAAAAACGCAATATTTTCAAACGCAAATATTTCTGGGTTGATGTTGAATGAAGGAATTAACCCACCGAGGTGACTAGCCTCGGCTCTAGTAGACAAGATCGAGGCTCTAGGCCTAGACAGTAGACTCTAGCCTCGGTAGGGGGCTTTACACCAGATTCGGGTAGAGACGATGATTGGCTCTCAGGCCAACTATGAAATAAAAAATGAAATAAGGGTACACTTTTATCAGATAATACTATATTATATAGCAACTATTCAACATTAAACTTATATTGAAACATGTCACACAAAAACTAAACTGACATTAAACTGTTTTTCATAGTTTAGTGCCTTCTAATCACATGCATGTTCACTAGGTGGCAACTCTTGTGGCTGTCGAAGATTCCACATTGACATTCTTTGCTTATGCTCAAGCAGAAACAAAAGACTAAGTGTGAATAAGCATGATATAAATACCAAACAAGGACAAATTTAACTAAACAAAGTGCAATCGATGTCTCGCGCAATGGTCGGACTGCTAACTAATATATGTAGTCGCCAAAGTACAACCAAAACGTGCCGACCTTGGTGGCTAAGTCGGTAGCGTGTTGAGCAGCTATTTTTAGGGTCCTCGGTTCGAATCCCGCAGGGTACTCAAAACTTCTGTTTGTGTTCATTTAGTTTAAGATTCATTTGATTTTGTATAATACTATTTCGGGCACTATTTCATAATTTCATTTCGTTATCAAAAACATAAATAATATAAAAACATTTTGGGGGATTGACGTGCTAACTGGCAGTGAGCAGTCAAAACGCAAGAGTCGGTTAAGCGAGACTAATAACTATTAAAACACAGCAAATCCTGACAATACGTCACACATAACTTCATAAACTGATGACTAATTCATGAGTATACCAGTGTTGCCATCAAGTGGATGACATTCAGAAGGGCCATTCAGAGCCAGGCTATCTTCCTGGCGAAGTCACGCAGCCAGGTGAGAGTCGGTTAAGCGAGACTATCTCTAACCATGCTCATACTATAGCCAGCATAGCCTGCCTGCCATAGGCATAGGCTAGCTTAGCTTTAGGCCTTATCCTAGGCTTAGCCTTAGGCTTAGCCTAGAGTAAGCCTGCTTAGACAAGAATGTAGTTATACGTTTAAGGGCGAAATCGAGGAGGGCCCGGATTCTACACAAGTGTCATGGCGCCTACCTCTGGCATGGTGTTATATTTGGCCCGTGACACCAATTTAACTAAAACCTTATCTAAAACCGTGACAGCGATACAACTACCAACGTCAGGAAGGTGAGCGATAATATGTGGAGACAATCATACCCTTTTCGGCTTTCTCATGTTCGCTGACTGTCTGGAAGCCAAAATGGGTTTGAGCTTCCGCACCGCTATTATTTGTTGTATCAGTTTGTGCCTCGGAGTGAACTGTCTTTTTGGAAATGCAACTGGTTGTTCGTAACCGACACAGATGGCTGCGAAACAACAACACACTTTTTCTTAAACTGACAGCCATGTTTATTAATGTCACGATAGTATCGCCCTCTAGCGTATTTGTCCAGTGTGAATCCAACGATAAACTCCGACAGATGGGACATCAAAACAAACCGCGACAAGCGTGTATTCGTGCGTGCGCACAGGTCTGTGTGTATGTAATCAACTTAATTTATTTCCTCGCGTGCATCTCCGGTGTACCCTAAGGCTCAGTCATAGGCCCTGTCCTTTTGGTTATAACCGCTAGCACGCTAAACGCTGTTACCAATTTGTTTGCGTGGCGCTGTGTTTTCGACTTCGACGACAATCTTCGTACGGAAACTGTAAATATTTCATTAAAGCATTTTCTGACAATTTACTTGCATAAAATGACACAAATAATTGGTAGGGTGATACAATATGTATATCTTTCGCAAATGTTTCTTCATATTTTTATGAAAACTGCATGCTTGTATGATTATTGGCACGGTCGTCGACAAGACCATAATACTATTAATTTAGTATATTACATTCCGCTAGGGGCAGCACCATACATTTGTACTCGGATTCTAGACAGAATCTGTGACGTGTAGTTCCTTTTTCATTGTGATTAATCGTCTACCAAAAATATAATAATGATGGTACAAGTTTGGTTACATTAGCCACACATTTTAAGCATGTCTGCTTTAATGTGATATTCATGTTATAGCTTAGTGTGCATGAGCACAGTGTCACGTGGAAAAAGGGTATAGTGGAACAAATGGAGTACAATACTACACACAAATGCAAATTTTTGGACACTTAACAATTCATTTACTCCGCATATAATTAATATATTAAAAAAATTAAAAACATGTAAACTGCATAATATGCTTTATCGCACTGAAGCATTTAAATTATTATAATTGTGACAATCTTTTTTGATAATGTAAACAGAGAAATCCGAACACCTGCGGCTGCAGACCATAACATCCTTCAGACAGACCTAAGCAAACTAGCTGACTGGACAGACAAATGGCAAATGAACTTCAATATCCCAAAGTGTCACCTTCTCAGAATTACCCATAAACGCAAACCAAGCCACTTCACGTACACCATCCAGTTTCTCAAGTCGATTCACACCCCTATCTCGGCATCACAATAGATTATAATTCTGTCATGGACAAAGCTTGTCCACACCCTGCATCCCAATCTGCTAGAACACTTGGCCTTCTTAAATGCACTCTTCACCCTGCAACTAAAGTTAAGGAAGCAGCCGACAATTTGTTAGTAAGACCAAAACTAGAGTATATGGAGCTGTAGCCTGGAATCCGTATACCAAAAATAACATTGAAACCTTTCACCCTGAAAAGATTCAAAGAAGCACAGCTAGATTTACTCTAAATGACCACCACCACACAACAAACTGGACCGGCCTTCTAAACAAACTTGGTTGGCAGACACCAGAAAGAAGACGATTACTACACCAACATACCTTCTTACACAAAATAAAAGACAAATTCCTGAACATTATCCTTCCACAACATCTTATAGTTCCATGCTCCCATACTCAAAACAGCGATCCCAACAAATACATACAAATACACACACGCATATATGCATACTCATTCTGTCCCAGAGTTATAAGAGCTTGCAACCTACTCCCCCAGAAATAATAAGCCTACCCTACACCTGTTCCAACAAGCCTTGTGTATAACCCACCTTGTCGCTCCAGCCTACTTTATCAGACTATAGATACAGTGATCATGTTTTTAAACTGCACGAATTATTAATTGCACTTGGTTTGCACAATTATTTTAGTATTATTTTTAAAATAAACTTTCACGCACCCTTCGTTACGCGCAGTACACAACTCCTACGTTAGCCTCGGAAGGGGCTGTATAGAGAAACAATACGTAAAGTAAAGGTAAGTTCTTATATATCGCAGTATCCAGTCCTCAAGACTGGTCAAAGCGCTTTACACTTTACTTCCTGGCACACCTGTTCAATCGAACACCATCTCGACTTCTCTGGGAAGCAACCAGCCACGCTGCAATTAATATATGGAAGAAATCGTTCTACAACAAACTCTCATTGAAAAGTATTTAAGATAAGATAGTTTGTTATGCCTTTACCAAGAATTTGGTGTACACTTCATGGGCATTTCGATAAAAAACTTCAAATACACAAATCATAATTTATTTAATATTGTCTCAGTCAGATTATTGCTTGAGTTAATGGTTGTTAATGGCAGCTATGGCCGTTGGCACAAAGGAACACCTCATTCGGTTCGTCCTTGCCTTGTAAACACGCAGTCGCCTTCTCGATAGTAGCAACTTGAAACACTTGGACAATGGGTGATCTTTGTCTTTCATAACTGATTTTGCATTAGCCAGGACAATTCCAGCGCAGATATCGTCCACTGATTTTAGACTGTTGCCAACGATTTTGTGGGCTTTTTTAACAATTCTTCCAAGGATCTTTCTGTCACTGGCTTTCGTGCATGGGCACCACATCGCGGCGGAGAATTTCAGGATGCTTTCTAATGTTGACCTGTAGAAGAGTTGCAGTGTAGTTCTGTCGATCTGGAAACTTCGCAGCATCCCAAGTTGGTACAGTATCTTGTCGCATCGCTTACCACAGCTGTTCACGTGTTCGGACCATGTGAGGTCATCTTGCATGGTCACACCCAAGAATCGGAAAGACCGAACAATTTCAACTTCTTTGGTGAGAAGTGCATCCTCGATCTACACTCCCGTTTTTCCCGGTACACAAATTGCATTGGGTCGGAGACGCCAGAGAGTTCATGTCTGAGGTGGTCAAGAACGAGTCTTTCGAAAGTTTTCATTATAACTCGTGTCAGTCATTCAGTTTCGACGGGTTTTTTTTGGTACTGGCACGATCTTTGCTGTTTTCCACAATGCAGGAATGCGGCAATCTCGAAGGGATAGGTTGAAGATACTGCTGAAAATCTGTGCGAGTTCGTCTGCACATATTCTCAGAATTTTGGGAGATAATTTATCTGGACCACCGGCTTTGATCTGCCGCATTTTCTTTTTGACGTAAACTTCGGACAATTGGAACAGTTCATCGGGCGTTGACGTTAGTACACCCCTTCGTTCTAATAGTGGTATCTTCCACGTCAAAACGGCAACAGAAAGAGTTGAAATCAATTTCAGATAATGATGATGTAGATGAGCAAGTGATGGGTGGATGGATGGAATTTCAGGGGTGTGAGTGACGAATGAACGAGTGATCGGAAAAGGCAAGGTTCGAAAAAGGCAATATTATCGGCTCATTGACTGTTGTATAGGGAAATGGCACTATGTAGGAATGTTCTTTCATAAGTTTCTGTTCTTGCATATACTGAGCTGAAGCGCTTCCCCGAGGGCAGTGGCTGGCACATGGGATGAGATTCGTTGTTCATGAGTGTTGTTGCTTTCTGTTATAGGTACGCTCCTTCTACAACTGTTCTATGGAGGGAGGAGATGACATGATAATCTTGCCTGCCACAAAGACAATCTTCTCCAGTATCTTCCTGTCTTTCACTGAGAGTCCAACATACCAATTCAGGAGTATATTTTATTAGTTTCCTTAAAAATATATTCCAACTGGCATTTTTAATTATGCATGCCGTAGGAAAACTTACAAAAAAACCTAATTGGTAATGCAACACAGTTTAGGCCAGGCTTGTTATATTACATGTCTTACGGGCCCGCCGACATTATTAATTTCCTGGATTTATAATAAAAATAAAATTCACAATGTTATTTTTGTATTGCCGCCGATGTCATTATTTATTAACTAAAAGTGTTAAATCATAAATAAGATATCTTACTATTCATGAGAAAAAATGCCCTGCTACTATATGGGGTTTGAATCGATCAGTTTTGGCCATGTAGCTACCGCGCGCGCATGTTTTTATTTCAACATGACGTTAACAACTATTGCATTAGATACTGTCACCCCTGCGCGAAATAATAACCTATCAACCATACGCTGCGACCAGCTGCGATTCGGTCCACTGGAGTGCATCCGATCGCCGCCGCCAATACGGCGTTCATGCAACGACATTTGGCTATCGAAGTATTTGTGCATTGCACTCACTTAGACGCTTCCGTACAATTTTCTATTTCTTCGGCGGCATCTCTATTAAACTCTCTTTTTCACAAAGTATATCTTTAACAAAATATATAGCTGTTAAACTATTCTCCGTAGCTCAATTTATAATAATGTAAACAAAAAATGAAACAACGCATGGCATCGTTCCGTACTTCGTTTTGAGAATTACGGCCAGTTCCATGTCTCATTTGCATAAGGTTGGTTGGGTTTGCTTATCCATTTCCGGACGTTGCAGCCTTGATGGATTGTCTATAGACAGCTCTTTCGTTTGCCAGTCTCCCCACTCGCCAGACGTCTGCTCCCATCCATTCCTCTGTGTCCTTCCCCTATTGTCTCCTAGGTCTTCCTCTGCTTCTGCTGCCTTCCACTTTTCCTTCCATTATTAGTCTCTAGAGATTGATGCCGTTTCACATGGCCGATATAACTTAGTTTCTGTTTCTTTACAAAGTTCAATAAAGTCTCGGGTGCGATGGATTCGTTAGTTCTACGTTCAGTCCACGAAACTCGTATTATCTTTCTATAACACTTGTTTTCAAATGCATTTATACGTTTAGTAATGTTCTTCTTAAGAGTCCTGGTTTCGCATCCATACGTAGCCGACTCGGATAATTCGTAGTTTCATATCTTTGTTCGTTGCTTTCCACAGCTTCTTCATCTCCGTCAACTTTTTACTCGCCATTGCCAACCTCCGCTTGATCTATTTCATCCCATCTCCATCCACTTATACTATCAGTGACCCCAGATATTCAAAACTTTCCACTCGTTCTATTTCCTCGCCAATTACTATGACTTCTGATGGTTCTCGACATACCTTCACATCCATAATCTTAGTCTTCTTCGCAGTGCTCTTTAACAGTAGTTATCAGTTTATCCAATCCTTCTTTTGTATCGGATATTAACGCTGTGTCATTAGTAGTTAATGTGTGCTCCCTGGTACGGGTCATGACCTAACATCAAAGGAAATCGGCGAAACATCAAAGGGTTTTGTGCGTTTTTTATTACTAAGTGTGGCGTTTTCTGGAATGCAGTGCGATGACAGCTTACTTATAAAAAACGTTTGATTGATTGCATTAATTTTATGAATGAACGGTGTGCGCGCCCTCTAGCGAGAATAATAATTAGTACTAATTAGTATGTGTATTAATTAGCGACTAATTAGCTAATTAGTAAAACTGCTAGTGCTACCCTCTAGTGAAAACACTAGTACTAATTACTGTAATAATTAATTAGTACTAATTAGTATAATAAATAATTAGCGAATAATTAATGCTAATTAGTAAAACTGCTAGTGCTACCCTCTAGTGAAAACACTAGTACTAATTAGAATGTGCTGACTTTGCTAAATAGTTGACTAATTAGTGCTGATATTCGAGGCAGAAAAGTCTAGTGAAGTACGCCTGTTGCACTTAGCTGCTGCTTGCGTCTCTGAAAGTGCAGAGGTTATCGGAATGGCCTAGTCGTCACGACTCACGGCCAAATGGGGTGTCGTATTACGGCATTGTTTGGGTAGTGGTGAAAATATGTTGTTGGCGCTTTGTGCGGCTGCGATGAATTTGGGTGTGCGTTAAGCGGGCGCAGTGTGGTGCGGTTTAATGATAAAGTTGGCTGGTTCTGTGCGGAGCATTTTATTACGCTGGATTATTATTGTGTGGCGGTGGTAACAGCTGTGTGCGCGCATTATTTGGAATATGCTGTATTGGGTCTGCGCGGCGCATTTTATAACGCTGTTGGATTATTGTGTAGCGGTGGTAACTGCTGTAACTTGTATTTGGAATAAGCTGGTCGTGTGCAAGGATTGAACATAAGAAAGGAAACGGTGAGAAATATATTAGTAGTGGTGAAAATATCTTGTTGGTGCTTTGTGCAGCTGCAATGGATTTGGTTGTACGTTAAGCGGGCGCAGTGCGGTTTAATGATAAAGTTGGCTGGTTCTGCACGGAGCATTTTTATGACGCTGGATTATTATTGTGTGGCGGTGGTAACAGTTCTGCGCGGCGCATTTTATAACGCTGCTGGATTATTGTGTAGCGGTGGTAACAGCTGTTACTTGTATTTGGAATAAGCTGGTCGTGTGCAAGGATTGAACATAAGAAAGGAAACGGTGATATATATATATACATTTTTATTTTCGGTCGTTCATAAATGAAAATTAGTAGTCCCTTTGCCACTCTGGTGGGACGGGCCCAAAGCCGTGTCGTTGATTTGCATCATCCGGGACGGTATAATGGGGTACAGAGGGATTGTATGTTACGTCAGTTTCCCCATCGCGGTCGGGATCGAGAATAGTTGGTGGCTTCGGGCGGCGTACTCCAATGACACGTGCGGATGGCAGGTTTGTTGGCGGTGAAGAAATGACGACACGCCGTGCGGGCGACGCTTTCGTCGGGTCGACGGGTGGGAGATGAGTGGGCGACGCTTGGTGGCGACCGGGCGAAGGGCCGATTGGTTGGCGGATGATGTGTAGGCACGTACCACGGCCGATGGCAACGGTTTGATGCTCAAGGCCAGGCGCAATGTAGATGTGGCGTGTGAATGATCTGTAAAACAGATTGTTAGTTGGCTGAATCGGTAGTGCGTCGGCGCGCGATGAATAGAACCCCGTGTCCCCCCTGTTGTTCACGTGGGGTTGTGTCCAAAACAAGCATGTCGTCACGGTTAATCCCGGGTGGTCTGACGAACCCGTTTTATTTAGAAGGTAATATAATGGTCGTTCCCCGTGCCACTTGAAACGTTTCAAAGCCGTTAATTGGTCGTCTGTAAATAAAATGTTTTTCAGTTAGTATCATTGAGCCGTTATTTTAGTTAGGGAAGAAACATGTAAATTGTAGTTATTCGAAGGAAAGCCGTTATTTTAGATAGTATCGTTGAAGGAGGAAACATACCTCGCTCCTGGACGTTGGGCGTTGTCGTTGTTCATTGCAGCGGTGCTCGTTTGTGCGTGTTGTTCGTTGTTCGTCGGTCGAAAGAATGACGCTCACTTGTTTACGCGGCAGCTGTAGGAGCAGTTTCGAAGGCATGACAATCGGCACGTAGCCTTCCTTACATAAGCGCTTACATAAGGCACTTACGTAACTGGCTACATAAGTGCATAAAGCCTTAATAAATAGTTAACTGCGTAAAAGAAGCGGTCTATAATACTAATTAAGGACTGGAGAATATTATGGTAAACTTATATTAGAAAATAAAAGCGACGTTCTGTTTATGCACTAACGTGACCGATAGATTTTTTTCAGGTTTAGTAACCTTGCGAGAATGGGCTGTTTTCTGGTGCAGGTGGGCGATACTTCGGCCAGCGTCGACGCGTCCTTGGTGAGTTTGTTCGCGTCGGATGCGCTAACTCTGAAAGAGTTTCTACAGGCGCCGGATGGTGTATATAAGATTTCTACACCCGTCAAAATTACTGGCATCGCATGGAAAAGTAAATGCACGTAAACGGGCTGTTGTAGTTGTAAGCGCAAATTGCGAGGCCTCCCAAGCGGCACTATGGTGTGCGCGGTGCACGGAGTGCAAGTGAAGACGAAAAGTAATTTTTCGGTGCGCACCCTGGTGCAAGGAGCCGGGGGCGCTGATGATGATCAGGTGGGCCTTTGGCTTACTCTACTCGACGAATCGATGTCGTTGCTCGTCGATTACGATACCGACTATCTGGCCGACATGATGCCAGAGAAACTGCGAGACACTGTTGTATCGACCCTAATCGGAACAATCCTGGAGGTGACCGTGCAAAAGACCGCATGGGGTGGGATTCTGGACACGTGCAATGTCCGGAGTGTGAGTGTTGTCTCGAAGGCGAGTGAATAAAGCGCGCGTTCACCCGTGAATGACTAATGCCTCGCTTCTTGCTGTAGGATGCCGTAATTGCCGCCGCTTTGTTCGACCCCGAGGAGGAGGTTTCGCCCCCGGCCAAAAAGTGCGCCCAAATTGACGCGACTTATCCGCTGAAAAGAGAAACACCGGTTCGCCTGCCTTCGTACACTGAAGCTACGCAGTCGCCGCTGCCGTCCCCGACGTACGCAACCTTGTGTCCGGTGCCATCCCCGGAGGTCGTGTCCGTGTCATCGGATAATTTTATTCCATGGGCCAGCAACAAACGAGACGAGCCGGTGAGCACGCCGGCCGGCCAAGCCGACCTGGAGTGGCGCCTCATATATTCGTATGGCGGACGCCAGCGCTGTATGATGAATACTTTTGCCGAATTAGTCGGTGAAAAGGTGATGGAGATTGCGCGGCCCTAACCGATCCTTTTTTTAATCTGGCGCTCGACTCCTTTCTGCAGAGATCGCTGTTGCCGACCGCTATGCGACTGATCGGCGTACTTGAAGATCAATGCGTTCCCGGTGTGAATCGAATGACGGAACGGGCACTCGTGCGCCACGTCACTGATTGGCTGACGGGGACGGACTGGACGTCGTCCCTCGAACGCGCGCTCCTGGAGACGGCGGTGCAACAATATCTGCTGAAGAGAGCATGTCTCGGTGATTGACATTAGGTGCGCTGTTCACCACATAATGGTGAAGAGAGCTTATATCACGCTAATAGATAAAGCCGTTATGTAGCGCTGTTTATTTCACGGTGAAGAGAGAGCTAGCTAGCTTATATTGCTAATAGGTGAAGCCTACCCTGACATGTATGTCGTTTTAGCTTGCCTGACATTATAACACGTCGCCGTGAACATTACTGCGGCATAAAGCCTTACATGTTGACTCGTGGCATAAAGCCTGACCGTGAACATTACTGTGGCGTAAAAAGCCATACATGTTGACTCGTGGCATAAAGCCTGATACTGTGGCGTGAAGCCTTACATGTTGACTCGTGGCATAAAGCCTAGCTTGCGTGACATTATAACATGTCGCCGTAAACATTACTGTGGCGTGAAGCCTTACATGTTGACTCGTGGCATAAAGCCTAGCTTGCGTGACATTGTAACACGTCGCCGTGAACATTACTGTGGCATAAAGCCTTACATGTTGACCGTGAACATTACTGTGGCGTAAAGCCTTACATGTTGACTCGTGGCATAAAGCCCGATACTGTGGCGTGAAGCCTTACATGTTGACTCGTGGCATCAAGCCTGACACATTACTGTGGCATAAAGCCTTACATGCGCGATTATTGTGGCCTTATGTATGTATGTATGTTTGTTGCAATAAAACGTTGAAAACGTACGCCCACCTCCTCGTTCCTCTAACGGTAGTCAACAGGGCTGCCACCCGATGGCGCGCTCCATGAGAAAACAAAACACGCTGCGTGATGCTAGAGCCCCAGCGAACAGACTTGTACGACGAATGACAACTTCGTTCCTCTAACGGTAGTCGACGTCGACAGCGCTGCCACCTGGCGTCGCACTTCGCCGCGCGATGCTAGTGCTCCATGGCAAGCGCTGCCACCCAAAGTAAGCCCGCCTCTGCGCAGTGAGAAAACAAACATCGAAAAGCCCGCTGCCCCAGTGGCGCGAAAAGCTGCGCGATGCTAGAGCCCCGACTTGTAATGACAATTCCCCTCCTCATGAGAAAACAAAACACGCTGCACGATGCTAGATCCACTAATGGTAGTCAACATCGACAGCGCTGCCACCTGACGGCGCACAAAAAATCACTGCTGCGCCATGCTAGTCCCCCATGGTAAGCGCTGCCACCAGGCGTCATGTGAAAAGCCACCGCTGCGCGATGCTAGTGCCCCGAAGCCACCGCTGCGCGATGCTAGTGCCCGCACAGTGAGAAAACAAACCCCAGTGATAGTGCGCGTCTCGCACGAAAACCCTCCGCCTCGCGATGCTAGAGCCTAACGGACAGCGCTGCCACTAGGTGTAAGAGTCCGCCTCCGCGCAGTGAGAACCCCGCGTTTAATGTACGACGAAAACGTCGACAGCGCTGCCACCTAGCGTGGTCGCCACCTAGCGGAAGTTTTGCGCGCGGCTTTATAGTCGGTATCGGTGATTCTTCGTGATTAATATCGGTCCAACATCGACTAGGACCGGACGCACGCTCCGCTGCTGACATCTACCAGCACGATGTACGAATGCCCGAAATGCGGTCGAACCTACGCCCGTCGCTCCGATATGTTGAGGCATCTGAAAAGCTGCGACGGTAGTAGTAGTAGTGAACATCACGCGTGTCCGAAATGTGATCGAACGTTCCCCCGTCGCGATAGTATGCTGAGGCATCTAAAGACCTGCGGTAAGCCGCCACCACCACCACCACCACCACCACCACTACCACCGCCACCGCGCGTCGACGACGGCCTATGGCGTACCGTCCGCTAGCACTGGTCTAGCATCCGTACGTCTACAGCGCGCGGTCCCGTCCAGTCGAGGTACAACTTCGAAATGACCGACTGTTTGGACACGGCCGCGCTCGACGCCCGACTACGACTGATGTTCGAGGAGCAGACTCGGGCGTTTAATATTAACTTAAGTTTCGGTTTTATTCTTCGTCACAAGGAGACGGGCCGTTACCGGTACTACCATTCGTCCTGCAACTGTTGCGGCCGCTATCTCGAGTCGCCCGTCCTCGTTACCGACGCCACGTCGTTCGAACGATTCCTCGACGCCGTCCGTCAGCCCGACGTACTCCAGTACGTGATTCCGCAGAGACCCGACTCGGGGTGGATCGCCGAATTGGTGACGAACGTTACCTACTTTCTTAACGTGACCATCAACCATCATATCGGGTGCGCTGCGCGGCAGCGACTCCCCGACTACCTGCGCGCCAACAAGGCGCTCATCGGTCTAACGAAAGATCAACACAATCAGCCGTACACCGATAACCTGTGCCTCTTCCGCTGTCTGGCGCTGCATCGGGGCGCCGATCACCGCGTAGACGATTTGACGAAATTGGCTTTACGGCTCTACGCCGACTATAGCGGCGACCAACCCTACTACGCGTTCGCCGGCGTTCCGCTGAACGAACTCGACCGGGTGGAGACGGTCTTCGAGACAAATGTGACCGTGTATCGACTGACGGCGTGTAACGGGACCGCGGAATTGGTCCGCCGCCCCATCCACCGCTACCCGACTACCATCAACTTCAATCTGTGCGAGACGCACTATTCGTTCATAACCGACGTCTCGAGGTTCTGTCGCTCGAACCTATGCGGCAAGTGCGGCGACACGCTGTGGCCGACCGCCTATCGACTGCGGCGTCACGAGGCGACGTGCGAGGGCGGCTGTGGACGCATCTGCGCCGCCTCCCCGTCCTCGGCTTCAATTCCGGAAAATATGATTTGAACGTCGTCAAGAAATATCTGACGCCCGTGTTCATGACCAGCGAGACGCAGAGCATCTCGTCGGCGTTTACGATCAAGCGTCAGAACAACTTCATGTGTCTGACGACGGCGAGGGCCGTCAGCGGCTGGTTATCGATCCACTGACCGCTCTCGATGCTCGTCTGCGTCGTCGGGACGCTGAACAGGTCCAGTGCGCTATTTACGCCCTCGCACGACTGTCGATGCACGAACGCCATTCTTCTACGCGGGAAATACGTCGTCGCTCGACGTCTGTTCCTTTCGACGGCGTCTCTTCTTACTGGTCGTCGCCGGCGTGCCGGACTGTTTTATGCGTCGTCGTCGCTTTTTCGGCGGCGGCGGCGCGTTCAACAGCCCGTCGAGAAGGTCGACGCCCGCCTCCTTCGCGCGTCGCTTTACCGACTGTTTCAAATTGCCGCCGGCGACGACGTCCCGCGCCACGCGCACGCCCGTATTGAGAGCGCGCTTGCCCAGCGCTACGGCCCCTCTCTTGATGAGCGGCATGGCGCTTCGAAATAGGCTGCTGAAGAGGTTACCCAGGCCGTGTCCCCGCAGCGATCTGCCGATGACTAACACCGGCAGGTTGCCGCTGACCTGCCGAGTGTAGTAGTCCTCGTACACGTTATGCCCGCTTCTCGCCAGCGCCGCCATCGTCAGAACAGTTTCGACTTGCAGCGTCTGATGTGAAGCGTCGTCACGACTTTTCCGTGCTCGAATGGTATCGGCTGACCGATGTCGTCTCTTATATCTATCTCGATCGAATCGAATTGGCGCCGCAGGAACGGCACGTATTGGATGCGATCGAAGACGTTCGATACGATGAGCCCGTTCGATCCTTAGGCGGGCACGGTTCGGAGGAGCGGGGCGAATACGTCGCCGACGATGCGCGGTTCCACGATGTCCGTGTACACGTACATGGTGTCGACGCCACCGTTCATGTCCACCGTGTGGTCCCCCTCGTACTCGAAGGAATATGCTACGGGCATGCCGTCATCGACGTAGGTCGACGTCGCCACGAGACTCGCGATACGGTCCGACTCGAAGCCTAGTATCTTTTTCAGGTGGCTCCGTGGGGGTATATTAAATTCGACGCCCGCCGATAGACGCATCGTCATACGGTTAGAGACGAGGCTGTACTCCAGGCGCGCCTTGACTCTATCGGTTCTCAGTCTCGTCAGTGTCTCGTTGATTTTGTGCATCAACTAGTAGGCGCTGCTGTAAAAGCCGTGAGGGATGTTGCCCTGCCGGAGAATTTTACTCCCGTCCGCGGTGGTGAAAAGGCCCGCATCCCCCTTTCCGCAAGCCAAGAAGAAGTAGGCGTCCTCTTCTCTCACGTTGCACCAGCTATGCGTGTACTGTAGCGACACCAGTCCGCATTCCCACCGCCCCGACAGGTCGATGCGTTGCGGCAGATTCGTCGTGTAGTGCGTCAACGTATTTTCGGGGTGAACCTTCATAGAAGCGTTGCTCGGCAACGTCACGTAAAAGTCAGACGATACCATCGCGTCTGATAGACGGACTCGGTAGTAGGTTGCCGTGGCAGCTACTCAGCAGCGCCGTCCACAGGTTGGAGTCGCCCTGGCCGCGCGTTAGATTGTATATACTGACGACGATCACCGTGTACAGGACGACGATCTGGCACAGGAAGATGTTCTCGGCTTTAGGGCATTCTTTGCTGCAGAGACGCCACGGCACGTTCGTAACGAAGGAGTGGTCGACGGCATCGGTCGCATCCACAGAGACGCATGAGTCGACGGCGGGTTCTTCGCAAACACGCCTGAGTCGACGGCGGTATTCGGCTGCATCGACTGCTGCTGCTGCTGTCGTCTCGACGGTGTTTATAACGCGACTGCCGTCCGACGTTACGGCGTCCTTCCTTTATCGTTCGCCGACGTCGTCGTCGAGGGCGGCGGCGGTAGCCGTCCTTTATTGCGCAGAAACACCATAGAGCGAGTTCGCCGACGGGTGGTATGAAAGTAGCGCGGCGATCGCGGTCTCGAAATCCACGGTCTTCTAATCTGCGGTCTTCTAATACAGCACCATCCCCTACAAAGAACGAAAAGCCATTGCACAGCCCCGCCTCGTGCAGTCGCCAGCACCCCGAATGTCGCATCCAACGCTTCATCCCTTATAGTCCAGGAGCGCCTTGGCGTCGATCCAGCTGTTAAACGAGGCCGGATAGCCGGACCATTTGACGAGCACCTCTTCACCTTTACCGCTTCGTCGACGACGTCTCTGTAGAACAGCCTCCACCCGATATAGTTTATCCTTCGAGACGATTACTTTTTGTAGCTCCGGCTCGTAGAAGGTGCCGTCCAGTATCGTTCCGGCGTCGTCCATCAATCGGTAAACGGGAGGGTCGGACGGATGCGATTCTACGACGGTGAAGAGCTCTTCGCTCCAGTTAGCCATGTACCCCTTCTTGAAACGCCCCTTCGCCTTGCTGATGCGTACGCGGTCCTCCTCTCGCAGTTTCGGCTTGTTTTTTTGACACCCGCGGCCGTCGTACAGCCTCTGCCACACGCTCTCCTGATTCGCGGCGTTGACGCTCGCCGGCGGCCTACCGATGCTTCGATGGTGGGCGTTGTTGTACGAATGCACGAAGTCCTGCAACGGCTCCACGTACCTCAGCGTCTGATTCTTCGTAAAGTACCTCCACATGCGCGTCTTCAGCGTACGATTGAAGCGCTCCACGACACTCGCTTTGGTCTCCTCGTTGTGCGTCACGAAATGATGGACGCCACGCGCCTTCAAAAGTTTCTGAAGGCGCCTGTTGAGAAACTCCGTCCCCTTGTCGGTCTGCAGGGCGTTCGGCGGCGACGACAGCAGGCCCTCGAAGGCCGTAACGAGCGCCGGACCGGATTTACTCTTCAATGGGACGCACCACGCCCGCTTCGAGAAGACGTCGATGACCGTCAATAGTGTTGCCGGACCCCGAGCGGTATGGGTTCGTCGATTTGGGTGGTTAGGTGTCGTCCGGTGCGGTAAAGGAAACTGCCGAGGCGAATGCAACTTCACATCACAATATAACAACAACTACGTCACTCCTCTTCACCCCCCCTCCCCCGAATCCCAAACGTCCCCGGCCGAACCCGGTACACCAATATAATACAGGATTTCTGTTACACTGCCCCCTCCTCAGCCGTAACCGTCCCTGGTTACTGATTTCTATTGCAACTCACCTATGACACTTACTAAAATTATCAAACAATAATCTACACTCAATATCATCTACAATCAGACATTATCCGTCTAACTAAATGCAGTTCAAGCAGATACTACACTACAATATATACGTGACGGAACTCTGTCACTACATAGTCATAGTTCAAGCATGTACTACTCTACATGACGGAACTCTGTCACCATAATTATAGTCCAAACATGTACTAGGGAAAAATCAGTCACGATATCGTGCAGGTCTATTCCTCTTTCTCTGAGTCTTCCGCGGAAGGGCCCTTGACCCATTGCCCGTCGGCGACAACTGTTCTCTCGCAGCTTCACTTGACGGCTGTCGTCTGCTGGTCGACAGCGACTGTTCTTGCCCCGGACCAGAATGTCGTCGTAGGTTGTCTCTGGCGATTGCAGCCCATCGGGTGTCCACAGGCGCGCCTCGATACCGTCGCAGTCGGTCCTTGTGCACCAGCTTCGGTGTTCTACGTGGTCCATGTCGCACCCGATACAGGACATCGTTGATCCGGTCAGCTATGTAATACGGCCCGTCCCACTGTTTGGCTAGCTTGGGACACATGCCCTTCTTCCGCTGGGTGTTGTTCATCCACACAGGATCGCCAACATCAAACCGATTGTGGTCAGCACGAAGTTCGTAGTGGCGCTTCGCTCTGCCATGTGTCAGCTGGGTCTGTGAGCGAGCGAATTCATGAACAGATTCTAAACGGTCACGTAGGTCAGTCACGTACTTGCAGTACTCAATAGGCTCTTCGTCAGGGCACCCATACGTCAAGTCGACGGGCATTGTAATTTCGCGTCCATACACCAACATACTCGGCATGCACCCGGTGGTGTCGTGAACGGCCGACCGATACGACATCAAAAGCAAAGGAAGCTTCTGATCCCAGGTACCGATGAACATCGCAAGCTGCTGACCAAATGTCCGGTTGTACCGCTCCACCATGCCGTCGGATTGGGGGTGTAGAGCTGTTGTCCTCGTCTTGTGGATGCCCAATAAATGGCACATCTCTGTAAATACTGCGGACTCGAAATTTCGCCCTTGATCGGAGTGGATCTCCGCTGGGACGCCGTATCGAGATACGAACTCATTAACGAGCACGGACGCAACAGTAGTAGCCTCCTGGTTAGGCAACGCATATGCTTCTGGCCACTTTGTAAAGTAGTCCATTACCACCAATAGATGTCGATTCCCAGCATCGGTCTCTGGGAAAGGGCCCATGAAGTCCAGCGCTATCCTCTCCATGGGACAGCCCACGTCATACTGTTGCAGAGGTGATCGTGTCTTCTTGCCAGTGCCCTTTTTCGCTGCGCATATGTCACATCGTCTACACCATGCGTCTACGTCGATACGACATTTTGCCCAGTAGAAACGTTGGCGCACCTTTCCCAGCGTCTTGTTTCCACCCAGATGTCCTCCCGCCGGTTCGTTGTGAAGTTGTCGCAGTATCGCTGCTCGATCCGTTTTGGGCAAAATAAACTGCCACAAAGTTATGTCGCCTCTAGGCGATTCCCAGCGCCGGTAAAGGGCTCCCTCGCGCATCTGAAGACTGTCCCATTGGGCCCAGTAGATCTTCACGTCCTCGCTCATCGCGGACACCTCCGCCCAGCATGGCCGCTGTCCCAGTTCTTTCCATTTTAAGACTGGTGCGATAGTGGTGTCTGCGAGCTGTTGTTCTCTCAGTGACTTCGACTCAATTTCTGTGTGCGTCACCACACGTACTTTTGCAGTAGTGTCCTCTTCCCGTTGCTCGTTGCGAAGACAGTGGCGACATTCTGATACCAAACACGGTCGTGGCGCTCTGGAGAAGGCGTCAGCATTGGTATGACTCTTTCCCGCGTGATGGATCACATTAAAGTCATATTCTTGGAGTTTCTGCAACCACCGGGCCGTCTGTCCCTCTGGGTTTTTAAACCGCAATAGCCATTGCAGGGAGGCGTGGTCACTTCTCACAAGAAACTTGCGGCCGTATAAGTACTGGTGAAATTGTCCCACAGCTGTGACGACTGCAAGTAGTTCTTTTCTAGTGACACAGTAGTTTCGCTCGGTTTTTCGCAGGGTCCTACTGTAATATGCGATGACCCGCTCTTTTCCCTCCTGTACCTGGGACAAGATGCAGCCGATCCCTACATCACTGGCGTCAGTATCCACTATGAAGTCACCATCACTCTCAGGAAACACCAACACTGGGGCCGCAGTCAGTACTTTCTTCAAACGTTGAAAGGCGGCAGTACACTCAGCTGTCCAATCAAATGCCTTTCCTTTCTCTGTTAGTCGATGCAGTGGCTTTGCAATTTCAGCGAAATCTGGCACAAATATCCTGTAGTAAGTACAAAGGCCATTGAAGCGGCGAACATCCTTTGTTGTAGTTGGGACAGGCCATTCATCTATGGCAGCGGTCTTTGTCGGGTCCGTAGCCACGCCGTCGGCGCTGATGACATGCCCGAGATATGCGACCTCCCGACGAAACAGGTTACATTTCTTCGGGCTGAGTTTAAGTCCAGCACAACGAAAGCGACCCAGCACCTCTCGTAGGCAGCGCACGTTGTCATCAAATGATCTGCCGTGCACCAGGATGTCGTCCAAGTACACCAGGCAAGTCGTCCAGGGCAAACCACGAAGCACCAGTTCCATGAGCCTCTCGAAGGCCAAACGGCATGACCCGAAACTGCCAGAGTCCGGTACTAGTGGAGAACGCAGTCTTCTCATTGTCCTCTTCGTCCACCTCCACCTGCCAGTAGCCACTTTTCAGGTCCAGTGTGCAGAACCATGAAGAACCGGAGAGAGCCTCAAGAGTAGAGTCAATACGTGGCAATGGGTAAGAGTCTTTCCGAGTCAAATCATTCAGCAGGCGATAGTCAACACAAAAACGAGTTGAACCGTCTTTCTTCTTAACCATGACGATGGGTGAAGACCACCCGCTAGCTGAAGGCTCAATTATCCCTTGCTTCAGCATGTGGTCAACCTCAACCTGCGCGTCTTGTTGTTTCGCCAGCGGTAATCGGCGTGGAGGCTGGCGTATCGGTCGAGCATCCCCCGTGTGTATCGTGTGCTTCGTGACGTTAGTGCGGCCGATGTCGTTCGGCGAGGAGGAGAACACATCTTGGAATTCGATCAGCAGTTCCATGAACGTGCGTCGCTGCTCCAAGTCCAAATCCTTGTCGCTGTGGTTGTACAACTCCTCCAGATGAGGAGGTAGGAGGTTCCCCATCCGCTGGGTGTGTCGGTCTCTTCCTTCTTGACATAGCAGACTGCGTGACAGCTCCCGACCACTGTACCCTTCTTTAGATGTATAGGGTTCTTGGTGGTGTTTGCAAGTCGGACTGGAACGATATCATTCGAGCAGTCAACCAGTGTCCTTCCTAACACAAAGCCGCCAGAAGCGTCCTGAACTGGTTCAACTACACCCAGACCATCGCACGCGTGTTCCGCTATCACAGCCGGCGCAATCACCTGGGTCCTCGACTTGAGTTCGACATCGCAGTTTAAGGTTATCCGATGACAGAGGGGCGCGTGGCAGGTTGCACTCCGTAGAAGGGGAACTTGCATGTTTTGCAGTTCTAGAATACGGTTTGGGATGTCTACTCGACAGTTGAAAGCATTCATGAAGTCAAGGCCCAGAATACAATCGTCTACGATGTCAGCCACGAACACTTGCTGGCAATTCGTGAAGTCGCCAATCTCCACCGTCACTTCTCCACGGCCATAAATGGGTGTCACCTCTCCTGTAGCAGTCTGCAGTTGCGTATTTCCCAGTAGCTGTTCAACTATGTTGACCGACTGCAGGATGCTCTTCTTTACGACAGACACACTAGCACCAGTGTCTATAGGCATCCTGCATGGTTGTCCTTCAATCGTTCCTTCTACGTACAATCCCCCATCATGGCCGCCAAATGTGCGCACCTCGATGACATCCGTAAGGGCATTACTTAATCCTCCTACTGCCGGTCTCCGCCCCGTGAGGCCGGCTGCTGTTCGTTTCCCAGATGTCGCGATGACGGCGATGCCCACTCTGTCTGTCTCGGCGACTGTCGACAGGTTCGCCTAAAATGGCCTACGTTGCCGCAATTCCAGCATCTGCGTGGGTCTAGCAGATCGTCCCTGGGTGGCGCTGCCCGCTTATCCAGAAGTAACTTCTGGACTCCCTCCACCACTGCTAGTAGCGTCTCTGTTAATTGTCCGTACTCCGACTTCTTGTTTGATGCAGAATCTTCTGCCACTGCCACGGCTCGTACGCTTGGGGTTTGTCGCACTGCCATGTTGTACGACTCCAGCTCCATAGCGAGGCGCAGAGCTTCGTGCAGGCTGGCTGGTCTTGCCTGCATCAAGGGGATGCGTAAATCATCGTCAGTTAAAGCATCGACAAACTGTTCTTTGGCGTGCTCGTCTTGCAGGCTCGATGGTACATCCCGATAAACAAGACGAGACAGACGCTCTATGTCTTCTGCCTGTTCAGGCAAAGACTCGCCTTTGAGTCTCCGGCGACTACGGAGTTGCACCCGACTCAACTCCCGCTGCCCGGTCGCTCCAAACCTCATCTCGAGTGCGGTTACGAGGACACAGTAGCTGCGGCGCTTCGTGCTGTCCATGCCACCTAGCACATTGGCTGCTGGTCCTTCCAAGCTGGTGGCTAAAAAGGCAGCTTTCTCCGAGTCCTGCCATCCATTGAGCTCTGTGACCATCTCGAACTGGGCGTGATAGCTCTCCCACGTCGTCTTTCCGTCAAACTTCGGTGGACGCTGACGAGTGTGTCCACCCAGGGAAGGCCGAGACATTGATGCGGAGGTGACGTCTGTAGCCACGAACGGTGACGCGTTATGACTGAGTGGAGTCACTCCACTCACGCCATCCTCCAAATGTCGGAGCCGACTATCCAGTTGCGAGGTCTGCTCGGCAAGTTGTGTGGTCTTCTCTTCCAGGTTCTGCTCAAACTGGTCGATTTTGGCCGCGACTGTCGCATCTAACGCTTGGACAGCCTCCAGTTGTTGCTGCTGTAGCTGCTGCTGCAGCTGCTGTAATTCTTCTAGTCTCTCATGCTGCTGCTGTTGTTGCTGCTGCTGTAACATGTCAGCGAACGCCTGCATGTTTATTACTGCCGGTTCTGGCGGGGTTGCTGGCTCTTCCTGCCGCGACTTACGGGAAGTGGCACGTCTCGACATTTTCAGTTCCACACCAAAATCCCGTTTCCTGACACCAAATGTTGCCGGACACCGAGCGGTATGGGTTCGTCGATTTGGGTGGTTAGGTGTCGTCCGGTGCGGTAAAGGAAACTGCCGAGGCGAATGCAACTTCTTTATTTCGCAACAGCAGTACCCAGCTGCTTCAAATTCAAATTACAGCGGACGCAACAACATGCACCAACTACGCGAAGGTCATACTAGAATGAACAACAATCAAATGAGGTATTCTCGGAACCACAGTCTAGAACACTTTCCCGCCGATTCGCTCACAATATAACAACAACTACGTCACTCCTCTTCACCCCCCCCCCCGAATCCCACACGTCCCCGGCCGAACCCGGTACACCAACATAATACACGATTTCTGTTACAATAGGAACGTTATACCGTCGTTGTGTTTTTTTAGTTTAGCCACGTCGACGAGATCGGCTTGCCACTGCTGGTTTCGACCGCCCAAGATAACGCAACGTCGTTTGAAACGTCGTCTGACCGGTTTGTGAAGCGTATAGGCGTCCTGCTCTGATAGCCACCGCTCGACGATCGGCTTGGGTACTACGGTCGCCTGGTGCAAAACGTCGACGCCGCCGTAACTCCCCGCCCGTTTCGGGTCAAAGTACGCGCGCTTCAGACGGTCGTTCCGTTGTTGTTGTTGAGAGCGCTTTCGTTGCGCACCACCACGAGGCCGCCGTGACACCATGGCGACGGCTGAGATACGGCGAATAATATACAGATGTATAGGGCGAAAGCCGCCGCGATTACGCCGGCGACGGCGACGACGAGAACCGACATTCGAGAGGGCATACTAGCTTGTGAGCGGCTCGGCCGTTCCTCGACCTCTTTAAAAGGAGGCCCACGACGTACGTTCGAGATTGAGCGCGGCGGGTCTTTCGCTTTTGCGCCGCGCGCTGTATGTACGCTCGACGCTGGGGGTTACCGACGAGCTCCATAGGGACGTTCAACCGCTTGATATGGTCCCCGAACGCTTCCCAGCCAACCGGCGCGGGCGGCTTCTTCCTCTTTCGCATGAGATCGTTCACTAGATCTACCATGTTGCTTCCAGCGATAGGCGCGCCGTCGTACACGAGCTCCCCTCGTTCGTTCCAGCGAATCAACGGGTCGGTTTTCAGTTTTGCCATCAGGAGGCGGGCCTTTTCTTTCAGATTATTCGGTACGCTCTTCACGATCTCGCTCTCCGTGTCGTCCGGCAGCGGCGGCGGCGGTGATTGGTCGGTCGTCGACGACTCTCTTCTGTCGTTCATTACGGACAATCGCGTCGGTTGCTGCGCCCGAGACGACTCCATGGCATTGTAGCGACTCAGCAGTTGATTGTACGCCAGTACCTTTTCTCGTTCGGACAAATCCGTACGCTCGAGAACGGTTTTCATGTCGTCGTCCAGGCTATTCATCACACGCGACGTCGTCGTGGTCGGTTGCGATAGTAACGGAAGTAGGCGCTCCACTAACCGGGGGTCTACCAACGCCATCTTCTTCGCGTGCTGCATCAACCTATAGCCTGTCTGAGGAGGGGCAGAAAGGCGCTCGCCAAAGGTGCCAGCAGCGCCGTCAGAAAAGCGCCCGACCCCGTCTGCAGGATGGCTCTCTTCTGTTTGATGGGTACTTTTTTGACGTTAGCTTGCGCAGATGGTTCCTGTAGTTTGTCAGCACTCTTTTCTGTTTCGCCGATAATGTCACGTTCCCGCTCAGAATGTTGTACGCGCAATCGCACAGACAACAGATGAGATCGGAATCCGCGTGCGTGATTACGGCTTTTCTCAGATCCGAATTCCTCTTGTATCTACGCAACAGCTGCAGGGCCAGAATGTGCCTCTTCACGCGCTCTGTCATCCTGACGAATGACGTCGGCCGCGACGCGCTCCTCTTTTTATACTCTCGTCGGCGCGTACACGTACTGAATGCGATCGTCGGGAAAAATGGTCGTACGCAGGCGCATGGTTTCCGGAGTTTCCTGTTTCAGGTCCACCGTAGGCTGCTGACGTGGCATCTTTGAAGGCCTCCATCATGTAGTTGGTTCTACCCGGATACATCTGTTTCGCCAGGTGACCTACTTGCCCCGCGTCCCGAGGGCTCTTGAAGAGGACCATGTACTGCGCGTTTAGGCTGATTGTGCGGTTTTCTTTCCCTTTCGGAAAGAGATTCTGCAGAAGCTGTACGACGGACGCGTTGCAGTGATGACTTTTTTAGTAAACAAGGTCGTGACCCGACTATCAGTCTCCTCCATAAGGTCGTCGAGTACTAGAAGCATCCTCGTTTTGGTGTCTAGAAGCTTCGGATCCGGCAAACCGTCTACGAACTCTACACCGGCTGTCATAGAGTCGTAGGCGGTTTGCCACTGGCCGTAACACCACAGGATTTTCTCCGGCGGTGGCACGATCATAGAAGAAGCGAACTTTAGCAGGCGAGCGACAAAAGTAGTCTTGCCGCTCCCCGTAGGGCAGGCCACTATACACGTAAAAGGATGCTTCCATGTCCCTTCATTATCGACGACTGGTGCGCCGATAACGAACAATGACTTTTATTCGTTTCTTCTATATTCACGACGCGCCTCCATCAACAATTTACCGAGCATGTTCTGACCTTCTTTATACCCGTAGGCGCAACCCCAAAAGGCTTCTTTCGACGGCACCCACTCCACTAATTCGGCGTCCCCGGTAGCCAATAGGGCGTCTCTGAACTTTTTCGACCCTCCGAACTTATTCATCAACAGGCTCTTCATACACTCGACTCTAACGGCGTCCCATTCGGCGCCCGTTCTCGTTTTCTTGATTCCGTAACTTCGTCGCTTCGCTATATAGGCCTACCACGCCGAATTGATGTACTCCGCGCTTGCTTCGTCTTCGTTAAACATCGCTTTTCTAAACTGGTAAGCGTGCTCGACGGATTTGAAACCCCGACCGTACGCCACGATTCTACAAGGATAAAAATTCGACAGGTACGACATCGACCCTCCGAAACGTATAGGCTCCATCATACCGCTGATCTACACTGACTACGCCTCACGCGCGCGTAACCACTATATAACCATGTCCGATTTCCGCGCTAGAGGCGCTAGTGCGTACTTTATTTAATTCACTAGAGGGCAGCACGCACCGCACACACTATACTAATTAGCACTATTTAATTAGTACAGTAATTAGTACTAGTGATTTCACTAGAGGGTAGCACTAGCAATTAATACACATACTAATTAGTACTAATTATTATTCTCGCTAGAGGGCGCGCACACCGTTCATTCATAAAATTAATGGAATCAATCAAACGTTTTTTATAAGTAAGCTGTCATCGCACTGCATTCCAGAAAACGCCACACTTAGTAATAAAAAACGCGCAAAACCCTTCGATGTTTCGCCGATTTCCTTTGATGTTAGGTCATGACCAGTACCAGGGAGCACACATTAACTAATGTCATTGGCATATCTCAATTCATATATCTCCTGTCCATTCACTTTCAGTCCATTAAATACTTGCGTCTCGTGTCATTCTCGGCCTCTCTGATGATATTCTTTGTGTATAGACTGAATAGGTGGGGGAACAAAATGCACCCGTCTCACTCCCTTGCCGACTGGGAACCAATCTGTGGTACCACACTCTAATCTCACTGCAGACTGTTGTCCAGCATATACATTTTGGATAAGTGATGTAATTTCTGGTCAAATCCCATGTGTATCAAGGTTTTCCAGAGTTGTTGATGACTAACATTACCAAAATCTTTTGAATAATCTATGAAACAGATCCTAAGGTCATGGTTGAATTCTCTGCATTTTTTTATTAATAAAATCAGGTTGAAAATGAGCAGTTTGAGCATTCTTGTATATCACCTTTTTTCGGTATTGTTAAAAGGATGGCTCGTTTCCAGTCCATGGGCTATGTTTCACGTTTCCATATTTTCTTGCATAACGTGTGATAGATATCCACGCCTGCTTCTCCACTTGCTCTTATTAGCTCTGCAGTGATGTTATCAGTGCCAGGTGATTTTACGTCTTTTAGACTTTTTATTGCCCACTCCACCTCTGAACTCTAAGGCTCAAGTTCATCTTCTGGTTCTGTCCTCTCTCTGCCTTCATCCATGTCTACCTCTTCTGTTTCTTCTTTCTTAAACATGCTTTCACAATATTGCTTTCATCTTTCAAGTATGTCATCGCTTTCTGTCAGAGTCATTCACGTTTCATCTTTAATAACGCCAAGTCTTTTTAGTGAAGTGTTTGTCAGCTGATTCCATAATGATATTCCTAATTTCTACTGCCGACTCCTCTGGTTCCTTCTCGTCAGCCACTGTCTGTAATACTTCGAAACGGTTCATAACCTCTACTCGGTATCCTTCTGTGATATCACTGACGTCATAGCTCACTATCTCTCTCCCTCTCTTAATCTTTCTTAATTTTATCTCAATCTTGGCGCTTAGCAATTCATGGTCAGAGCCACAATCGGCTCCCGGTAATGTCTTTGCATTAAACACAGACGTCCTCCATAGTTTTGGTATCAGTATAAAGTCGATTTGATTTCTGTCCCGACCATCTGGTGTTGTCCAAGTGTACAGTCTTCTTTGATGTTGTTTGAAGAAAGTATTAGTGATCATCAGTTCATTCTCTATGATAAACTCAACAAGTCTATCTCCTCTCCCATTTCTCTCCCTTTTCATGCATAAGTCTAAAGCTAAATAAGGAGATCGTCGGGATTTGGAACCTGGTTTCAACGCGAGAAAATTCAACTTTGTCAAAAAGGTGCGTGACTACTTACATCACCAACAGATAGCCAAGAAAACGGCAGTTGTTTTGATACCAACAAATTGGCGTACCGTAAACGAACGTGGTCGTTGTCAAGGCATAAATATGGACTACTTTTGGCGCGTTTCGTCGATTCAGCTTTTGATGGGCCTTAGTTAGTGCTAAGATAGTGACTTAGCGGTCAGTAACTACTAAAAAACTATCTTTTTTGTGAAGTAGATATGTCAATCTATCAGTGTCAGAAACTGAACAAAATAAAAAAGTAACACAAATTATTTTTGATGCATTTCACACTGCAGTATATGTCATTACTAGGATGACACTGGTAACAATGGAGTTTTATATTAATTTTCATGTAGCCACATATCTTATTATTTAAATGTTATATATTTGAACATGCACTATAATCTTTTTTCCCCGACATTTTAATTATTTTAGTTTTATTCCGATTTTCGTCACTTCTTTCTGGACAATTCTACCCTTAATTCGTAAAACATGTAATAAAAAAGTCTGGCCTTATAGCTTATTATAAATTAATTAAACATGCCCTTGATCCAAAATGATTTTAAAAACAGGCCTATGGAACAAGGTATCGCCTAAGTGACTAAGCCCTTCATAGCCTAACGAGGACGACTCTAGAACTTATATATTTCGAGCATTTTACCGATCACTTTGCAACATACAATCAAAACGTGAAAATGGATTTGTTATGATGTTTCTCGTGGGTGCACATACTTCTTTGACTTTGTAAGTGTTATTTTATTACTCATTTTTTTATTGATTTTACCTGATTAATAATGTGTTCAAAATTATTTGCAATAATATACATCAAAAAAGTGTAATATATGCGTGCAAGTCATTCTCAAGGTAGCATAAATAACCAGTTCAGTTGGTTCTGTGAGGAAACATGTAAAAGTATATGTGGGGCAAGGGGGGGCTACTGAAGCAAACAACATAACTATTTCAGGCATAATTTATTTATTTTTAATCTTGCATAATAAACAAGCAACTTTCAAAGACATGATCTGACGTACATTTCACGTGAACATGAATGATCACCAAAATGATATATATGTATGTATACACGTATACAACTTCTACGTAAATCGCTCCACAACACCTGCACACAACATACGACAGATAAAGATTTATACTATATATCTGTGAAATAATCGGCCACATGTGCAGGGCACTGTTCCAGAAGAATTGGTGGGAGAGAGCTGAAACTTAGTACTCAAAGCATGGTAAAAAAATACTACTGACACCATGTAGGCCTAATTAACTATCCTAAACTACCCGCATCTGAATTCAGCATAACAGTTGCCGATCTTGAATAATGTAGAAGTATTGTGAACAAGTTTCATGGGAACTATCTTCCAATGACAACATATCTTACCCTTTATGCCATTACACATTAATATACATATTTTTAAGAGAATACACACTGTATTGCTATTTATATTATTAGTATTGTTTGTATTTTTAGTATCTGTCTTTCTCTAATTGCATTTATAAAATGACTAATACTTTATAAAATATATATACCAGTATGATCAACAATAACAAAAGTTATGCTCTGTACTGTAATATCACAAAGCTATTAATTAACACACTATACATAACAACAATTAATGATTACTGGATCATTGAAATGGTATACAAACATATGTCACACGCATATATATATATTAGGAGACTATTAATTAACAAATTATATATATCAAAATGACCCCCGGATTATTGGGATATATCCTGTCATATAACTTCATACATATCTATGATCAACAACAGCAAAACTCTTTAATTAACAAACTATACATTAACAAAAATCCATGGAGCATTAAGATTCTGTACCAATATATCTTTTTTATATAAATATGTATGATCAACAACAAATATCTCTTCATATTTCTGTCCCAATAACCTAACATCACAATATTAATAATTAACAAATAATACATAACAAAAAATTATCAAAGGATCACCGAGATCACAATATATCCTAATCGTTACATAACATCACACAAATGTTTGATCAACAACAATAAATGTTTTTCTGCCACCCCCCTTCTCCAGCACCCTCTCCCTCCCTCACACCATCATTCCCCTTCTCTCTCTCCGCCCCCTCTCCTCTCTCTCTCTCTCTCCATCTCGCTAAAACATTACGTAATAAGGCTATTAATGAACAAACTACTCATAACAAAATAAATCACAAGTCCTTCATCGACGTGGCCGTGGTCTCAGATTCCGCAGCATGAGCTTCTTAAAGTGCAGTTTTAGAATCGGCAGGTCCAACAAGATAATAATTAATACAAGAGCTCCAACACAGACGACGGCAATAGTTCCAGTAGTTACAGCAGCTGGTCGTTGGTCTGCCTCCAGGTACCCAATACTAGCCATGAACTTCTCCGTGGGCGTGCTTGGAGGTTTGTCTTCTGGCACAAAGATCTTGAAGAAGTCAACGGCTGACTCTGAAATTGATCAGGCAATGCTGAGAACTAAGAGAACTATGCATTGCACATGAAGACACATTTCCAAACCCAATATATATATATATCAGGAAATTCTGAAAAATGTGCACAGCATACGAAGACATTCAGATTCCAAAACCTGTGCATCAACTAATAGAAGGCATAGGTCATCAACTGTCTGTGTAACTGAACTACGGAATTCGTTTAATGTAATTTTTTGTTTTGTAGTGCACAGTTGTTAGAAAGTTACGGACTTATATTTTACACACGCATGTGTGCACACTTATACTAACACGCATGCACGCACTCACCCACACCAGTGCACACACGCACTTCATAGTACAACAGATGCGGTGCAACACGAACATTTTATTTAGTGAGCTGCGTATGTAAAGAATATGAATCTGACGTTATATATATTTTGTGGTGTATTACAACTTATATGCACTTTTAGAATGTATATATATACCAACCATCTGGATAAATGATGTACAATTGTTATATATTGTGCCGTATTTGCCACATTTACTTTCTAAGTCTGTGTTTGAAACACCTTTTGCCCATCGTATTAATTCCTATAAACACGATAGGATTTGCATTATTCCTTACAGCCAGTGTTCCTAATGAGAAATAGAAGACTGGAATATTACAGGTCATTTACAAGTGTCCTCCGCATTTATCTACCCATATTGATAGTATTGGCTAAGCTAAATTTCAGCGTTTCGTAGGGTGATTTGCCAGGGGTTATTGAGACTGGTGTATTTAACAGTACCCCCTGCCACACGAGGACAGTGAACCATGTATATGTCACAGCTCGTTACGTACGTGCATGTCTAAATCAATCTAGAAAATTATCGACATTTTTTAAAGTACTACTTTAGGGGGAGGATTGGTCTTACAGTTGACCTATTCATTACGTGATCTGCTGCCTAGCAAGAGTTCCGTCAAGCCATCACAAAATGGATGCCGAACACGTGGTGCGTTTGTGCATTCCATCGTAAATGTTGGCCACAAAAGTGTTTCTTTATGACAAAAATATAAAACAAAGGTTTCAGAGTGACAACTGTGTGCGGGAATGTTTGAATTAAGATATGTCATACAGCAATAGTAATGTAATTCACGTATATAACCGTTATCAACATTGGTGGCAAATGTAAAGCTTGACGGAGGTCACGCGCAAAATTGTGATTGTGACATAGGCAAACCATGCCATAGTGGATACATCAATAAGTACGCTGTGTGCAAATAGGTAAATATTGGCAATCCCTTAGTTGACGTCTTCATCAAGTCGTTTACCTGAGCACTCCAAGTCTGTTCCTGCCCAGGTGCCGTTGGGCTGACAAGTTCTAATCTTGCTGCCGTTGACGTGATCGAACCCCGGCAGACACTTATACACCACTGTCCTCGCTCGCTGGCCTTTCTTCAGGCTGAATGTCGCGTTTGCAATATTCACTGAATCCGGACACGGGATCACTGAAACAGACCAAGTATTTTTTACTAATTTCACCCAAGGTTGCAGTGTTCAAACAACTGATGTATCCCGTACGTCATGGTTTGCCTACATCACAATCAAAATTATGCGCGAGACCTCTATCAATGTTGATAATGGTTGTATACGTTAATTACCTTACTACTGCGGCATGACATCTCATAAATCAAACATTCCAACATACATTTCAGTAACTTTGCCTTGTGCTTTTGTCATTAAGAAACACTTTTGCCCTACTTCTGGCCCTACGTTTTCATTATGAAACAGATAAGGCAAAATTGCTTAAATGAGAACTGCATGGGAGAAAGACTGAGCAGATGTCAGGTCACCGTAATAATGTCATTAATACAAATATTGTTGGCAAGGCAAAGCTTGACAGAGGTCACTCACATAATTTTGATTGTGCAATAGGCATGCAGTGACGTATAGGATCCATCATTATTGACCTATCCATCACATGACCTGTTCCCTAACAAAAGCTCCGTCAAACCACCAATCATTGGATGCCGAACAAGTGGTGCGTTCGTGCATTCCGTCGTATATTTTCTGTTTAAATTCTGGCCAAGTGTTTGATTTAAAAGATGTTGTGCAGCAATGGTAATCATAATTCACGTTATGAACATCGGTGACAAAGATCAAGCACATCACCTCCATCAAGGTTTGTTTACCAACAATGTTTACACATTACTACGGCAGCATTTAATTCTGCCAGGTTAATCTTTCTCGCATACCGTTTAAAAACATTGTTTTGTTTTTATACGTGGCAAAGAAAAAAATAGTTAGATGCAACAGCTTGAAAACATATCATGTTCTTTGCAGAGTCTACCGTAATAAGATGAAAAGGAATGTTTCGTACATCCACAGGCTGGCAGTGTGCCGTTCCATGTGCCATTGCTCCGACATGTTCGCACATCGTCCCCAGAAACGATCACCTGACCTTCATGGCATTTATACACAGCTTGCGACCCGACAGTGTGAGACGAGACTTGGGGGAAGGCGTGGTTACCCTGGTCAGGCTGGGGGCATTCAATTCCTGCAAGTCAGCAATGTGAATAAAAAAGTAAGTTGTTAAAGGGAAGTTCTTATATTGTGCAGTATCCAGTCATTGGGGCTTCTCAAAGCGCTTTACACTTTACTCCCTGGCAGACCTGTTGAATCGAATAGCATCTCGACTTCTCTGGGATGAATTCAGCCATACTGCAATTAATGCACAAAGACTTTTTTGTATATAAATATTCACATTCTACCACTGTCTATGGCCAGGTATTAATTTATACAGCTGAGTGAACTCGAAAAACGTAGAGTGAACTAACTTGCCCAAAGTTCAGACACAGCAGGAGTGGATTTGAACCTGGATTCTCTTAATTGAAAGTCCGATGCTCTAGACCTGGGGGTGGCAACCTGCGGCCCGTGGGCCAAATGCAGCCTGCGTAGCAATTTCATGCAGCCCATGGACTAAAAGTGAAATTGTCTACAAGGGATGACAACACGATGGAATTTGCACATCCCAAATGAATTTGCGAAAACATAATATGATCAGTTAGTTTTTCCAGTTCGTCTTCGCTTCCAAGATCACATTGCTACTAGGGAGACAACTGGAAACATATCAAATGTTCGACGCCAGACGAAACTGCTTCTGACCCCCGTCCCCCAAACGAAAGTAACTTCGTATGATATCAACGTTCTGAGATGATCCCTAAGACTAATGTCATAGTCACGCAAATATTAATTTACACAATTCAAGTCCCCAACAGATATTACAATTGAACATTTAAGTGGAGAGCTGGCGAACCTTGACACCGGGTTTCCTGCCCCTGCCACTCGCCCTTTGCCCCGCAGGTCAGTCTGCCGTTGCCCTGCACCAGGTAGAAGCCATCGTCACAGGTGTAGGTGACAGCATCACCGAATGTTGCTGTGTCGTTGTCAATCCGGGCATGTTCCACAGGTGGTGGGTCTACACATCTCACCTCTACAACACAGCAGACGTCTAGTCAAGAGAACTAGTCAAGGTAGGTGGGTAGGTAGGTAGGTAGGTAGGTAGGTAGGTGGGTAGGTGGGTAGGTAGGTAGGTAGGTAGGTAGGTCAAAGAGGCCACACTCAGAAAGAACAGTCACTCACGTGGTAGACGAAAATGTCAAAAAAGTCACAGGGAAAAAAGATATGGAAAAAATAAGTTCTGGCTAGGAAAACGTCACAGGAAATAGTTACACTTTTTAAGATTAAGTATTAAACACCTGATAAATACAAAGGTTGCACAGTTCCATTTATAACTAAAACACTTAAGTTTTATAATTTAGGCATTTTTCCATATTTTTGTACTTTTTCATTGGTGTTTGAGCGCAAGCGACATTTCTATTTTAAATTTTATTTTAAAATAACGCACTGAAATAATGTCTTTCTATTTTAATGATTAAGATGACCATTCAGATGATATATCGTTATTAATGAATTCACGATGTGACTTACTTTCACAAATTGGGAGACTGGCATTCCACTGTCCGTTCAACTGACAGTGATGAATTGGGCTGCCCGAGGACATGAAATAGCCGTGCACACAGGTGAATGTCAGCTCAGACAGGATCGTATGGCCTTTAGTAGTGTATCGCAGCTTCAAGGCTGCTGGTACATCGATGTCTGGACAGAGAATTTCTGAAAACATCAACCAACAGTCACATTAGTGTACATTAAATTTCATATTCAGTGGTGTGTTTAATACAATTCAAAAATCTGTCACTGACATATACCAAAGCAGTGTGCACCAACTGAAAGCTACAATAAATAATCTCCAAGTATTTTGGACTGAAACCTAGTCTCCCTCAATGGATTGTACTGCCGTGACATAACTTAACTGCTCTTAGCAAAAAAATATATAGATCATTAGGATTCTGCTGATGGTTTTTTAGAATATTTCATACTATAGAATTCTATAGAATTTGTAGTATTCTATTGTTGTCTACATCATCTACAGATTATTCTATAACAAATGACGATTGTTTGTGGATATCTTCTATTGGATATTTTGTAGTACACAATTCTACATAATTGTCAATATCCTAGTTTTCTATATCATATATTGGTATGCTCTCTTATTATTTATATATTAATCTATACATTTTCTAAACAAACATTAATTGTTTTTTAATGCAAATGTGTGAACTTTTTTGCTAAGGGTGTATTTAAACTGGCATTGTGTTGGATGTCTAGACCAGTCTGACCTTCACACACGAGTATTTGACCACTCCAACTTCTGTCGTCCAGACAAGTCCGAGTGTGATGACCTCTGGTGGGTCGGTAGCCATCGGAACAGTTGTACGTGACCACAGAGCCAATGGTCAGTCCTTCCACCGATGGTTGACCACCAAGAATACTAGCAGGCTTGGGACATTGGATCTCTACCAAAGAGCAACCCTGGTTATAGTAATATTTTAGTGATGGTAATACTTAGTTGGATGTTACAATAAGTAACACACACACACATGCACACACACACGCGCACACACACAAACTTGCATGTAAACTTGCACACACACACACACACACACACACAAACAGCACGCGCACACACACACACACCAACGGCGCACGCGCGCACACACACACATATCAAGCCAAGAAATGTGGACCGTCTGACTCCAATGCTGTTTCGTTTCTGGCATGCAGATCGACTTAAATACCAAATCTTTATCATTTCACACGCGATAACCATTCGACCATGTTTTGTTGCAAATGCCATATTAATTGCATCTTGAGCAGTTTATATATTTCTTGTGGAATGCATAGTGCATCAGACTATCAAGTCTCAATCTAGAGATTCCGGGTTCAAATCCTCTTTTTGTAGTTTTGAACCACGGGCAAGTTCATTCACTCCATATTGCTCCAGTTCACTCAGATGTATGAATGACTACCTGGCTGCAGACAGTGGTGGATATATGCATAGGAATAGTCTTCATGTCGTAAATGCAGCATGGATGAAATCTTCATGAAGAAGTCGAGATGGTGTTCGACTGAACAGGTCTGCCAGGGAGTGAAACGAAAAACGCTTTGAGCAGTCCAAGGACTGGATACGACGCTAGGTAAGATGTTACTGTTACTAGTGCATGTCTGATCAGTACCTTTACACTTGAGTTTCACTCCAGACCATGTGCCATCAACCTGACATCGCCTAACAGCACTGCCTGACACGAGCAGGTAACCATGGTTACATCTCAGTGTCACCATGGCGCCAAAGTGGTTGTTACTTGAATCGGTGAAGGTGACGTCAGATTGCTGAAGTGCATCTAATGAGCAGGTTATCGCTGAAAAGACACCAACCATGCCACCATTAAAAAGGATTATTCCTTGTAACTTATGAGGGTACTTTAATAGGGTAAGATTGTAACCTACCAGCATTCGTTTTTAATTAACTCACTGTCAAAAAAAGATTGACTGACTTCAGTCACTGTTCTATTTTATTACAATTAATTTGTATTATATCTACTATATTATATTCTACAGAAAACCATAAGATTCTACAGAAGAATCCATAAGATTGAACAACAATGTAACTGTTAATGTTCTAAATAAAGATAACTTAGGCAGTTCTTACGTACGGTGACAATCGATGCTGACCGGGATCCAGGTTCCATCTGCTGTACACTGAGTTGTAGCCACCCCCACAGAGGGGGTGTAACCCTGTTCACACGTATAAGTCGCCTCCGAGAGGTAGTCTAGTCCCGTCGTTGTCATCTCTGTGAGGGGTAGCTGTTTCGGCACACCACAGAAGATCTCTACAACAGTTAAGTTTACTTAACCTAAATCTACAAACACCTGTATTATAAAAGATTTTCTCAGAACGTTGATATTCGATATCAGACGAAATTACTTTCATCTGGCCTCAGCCTCCCACCCTCCCCCCTCAAACAAATGTTTGTAAACATTGATACGATGATATAAATACGTTAACAGTGTCAGCCCAAAGCATAAAATATTGAAGTCCTATGCCAGACTGAACTGCCTCTGACCCCCCTTCCCCCAAACGAAAGTAATTTTATCTGACATCGGACATCGACATTGTGAGATGATCCCTAAGGCAGAGTATGGACCTTTGTCATCTGTATATGTGTGTCTGAGCATATCTCCATCAGTTTCACATGTAAGAGACTGAACTTGTGTAGGTGTGGTAGTTGGCCCGTTAGGGTGGCTTGAAGATTTAGAGTTTCTTAAATTTCATCCAGGGTGCCCCAGTGGGAGGATCTTGGGGGCCAGCATTGCCTGTGGCTAATGGTATGAGCGTCCAACAAAGAGTAAGCACATTCTAACCTGCAGCTTGGCATCATATATAACAACATTGTAGCTGGGCATATTATATAGTAACATTGAAGCTATCCACGTGCTTCGTAGAATCTCTGATGTAGAGGTGCCCTTAATGAGAGCTGTAGCAATACATCGATGAAACCACAAGGTTTCTCACAATTCAATTCAATCTATTTCCAAGTGAAATAATACAGTGTAGAAAACAACAAAACAATATGGAACATTTACAAATGGAAATGGGGGAAGAATGAAATGTCATATGTGATACATTTTACAAATATCGTGGTAACATATGATACACGCAAACATATTTGATAAAGTTATGATGTAAGATATCAAAAATGTTTGTCACCTGCCATTTTGGTACAACTGCTATACTTGTCAAAATCACAGAGTCAGAGAATAGTTTTAAAATAAATATGTCTAAGTAGTCTCAAATTATTTCTATAACAGTAAATTGTCTCACTAATACAGCCACCTCACTATTGAGGTAACATTTTGGCGACCTTAATAGAGGTTCAGATAATGTTTGGGTGACTGTAACAGAGAGGTACAGGTAACGTTTGGATGACCTTAATAGAGTGTTTCAGGTAACGTTTGGATGACCCTAACAGAGAGGTTCAGGTAACGTTTGGGTGACCGTAATAGAGAGGTTCCAGGGCACTTACTTTCACAGCGAAAGTTTGTTGTGTTCCACTCGCCCGACTCGAGACATGTGCTAACAGAGCTGCCCTCTGCCTTCCAGTAGCCGAACTCACAAATGTAGAGCATCTTTGACTTGTACGCGTAGCCAATCACACGTGTTGTGGTGTGACGTATGGACTCCGGAGTGCCACAACGAATCTCTGCAGGTTGCAAATACGCTTAAGTTGTAGGGAGTGAGTTCATCAGGTGCATAGACGAAGGTTCAGGCACAGTTGAGTATTTAAACTAGATGCGCAGGGGGATACGTAGAGCCACCTCAAAGAGATGGTACAAGCAAGTCTACAAGGAAAGGTTCACCAAATATTCATAAAAATGAACTTAGATGTGTATGCTTAAATTCCAGAAGCGTAGTAAATAAGAGAAGAGATTCAGAAATGATGGTAGCAGATATTGACCCAGATGTAATAGGCATCACAGAATGGTGGGCATACGAACACATGGTAGATGCTGAACTAGCTCTATCAGGTTATGTCATGTTTAGAAAGGACAGAAAAGAGAGAAGGGGAAGTGGAGTTATTCTGTAAATTAATGAATCTATACAGGCATATGAAATACGTCTGAAAAGTGAAGCAGATTACGAGGAAGCTATTTTGTGCAACATAGTTACCAGAAAGTCAACAGTAACAATAGGACTAGTTTATCGTAGTCGTAGCATAAGACAAGAGGATGATGTAAACTGCCCAGTGCTATAAAGGAGATGAGTAAAGGGGAATGTGTTATAATGGGTGATTTTAATCACGGACATTATCAGTGGAAAACACTAGGGTGCTGGAGGTGATGAGCAACAGTTTCTGTTTATAATACAGGATTTTGTGTTCTCTTCTCAGAATGAATTAGTTAATAATGTGAAAGTAATTTGAAACTTCAACAAGGGCAAATATAAACAAACTGGACTACCTTAATGAAGAACAAGACAGCAACAAAATGTTGCACCATTTTGAGATATGAGATAGAGGGCATTATTGAAAGATTTGCTCCCCTGAAATACGATCCAGGAAGAAACACCTTTCAAAGGAGGCTATATGTAAGACTGCTTACAAACAAATTATATGAAGAGTTTATAGATACACTGGAAATATTGAAGACTACAACAACTACAAAGAGGCCCTTAACATAGCTACAGCTGAAATTAGAAAATCTAAACGAACCTTTGAGCAACAATTGGCGAATGATATAAAAAATGACAGCAAGAGTTTCTATGCTTATGTAAGGAGTAAACAGACCATTTGAGATAGTGGGACCCCTTGAAAATAGCACATGAAACATAATATCTGATGGGTTTAAGATGCAGACCTGCCTACCCAAAAGACTTCCTGTCTGTAATCCATCTTTCCATTTACACTGATTTTCAGGAATATAGGCTTGCTGTCAGTAATAGATCAGAACCGTGTCAGATATTGTCACGAAAAGAACACCACTGTCAGTAATACTTTAATACTGTGACTATGATGATAGTTGCACCCTATGAGGTGTTTTGAAGCATTCAGTTAACAAGGTAAGGTAGATGTTCATGACCAGCACTGATGGAAATCAAACTTGAAGCGTAACTGTAATGTAAATGAGTCTATGCACATTGTAATTCTGATTTTATGTAAATTTCAAAAACAGCATGCTGACTACAAAAACTTGACAAATTATAACAATGCATCACGTCATTGTCTATTTGTGGTGTTATTAGGATTAATATTAGTAGCCGGTATACCTAGGGCCAGGCTATAGACTACACTGTATAGTAGCTTGACTAGATCAAAAACAAACACAAAGTCATACCGGGGGACGACAAAACCATTACATTACGCTAGTCATCAACATCGTCTAGTCTACTCAACTCTAGTATATAAGCCTATCCCTGTATTATAGGCTGTAAATGATAGACTAAACTCAATAAATACACTAACTTAGTCTCAGTACAGTCAGTTGACCTAACACTACAAGTACAACACTCTCACAACTCTGTCACTAGTACTAGTCTAACGACGTAGTCAGTACCTGCAATTATCCCGGCCACCGGCACCATTTCATGCCACGTGAGTCGTGACTTCGTTTTGTGAGCGCCATTAGCGCGGAAATGCGAATTTGTCGTAACGCTGTTTCCTATTGGTCAGATTACGACCAGAAGCAGCGAATGAAAAACCATGTCACAAGCAGCGTACATATGCTGCCACCTGATGAATAAAGTGAAGCTAAATTTGAGGAGCGCGGAAGTGATTGACGATCATTGTGACAACGAAAGAATCCGTAATATTTTCATCCCTCGCCGTAATACCGTAATTTTAGGTGTATTTCCGGAATGATTCCGGACAATCCGGAATGGTAGGCAGGTCTGAAGATGGCAGAGGCCCTGAATGAGTATTATTTCAGCTCAGTGTTTACCATAGAAGATGTCCGTTCACTGCCTGTACCAGTTACTAAATTTGAGGGGCATGAATCAGATCTTTAGGGCAGTTGTATGATACTCCTGAAATGATATCAAGGAAAATTAAGAAGATGAAAGAAAACAAATCACCTGGAGTTGACGGGATATCACTGAAACTGCTTAAGAAAATTGTAGAGCAAATCAGTCCACCACTTGTTATATTCTTTAACTTGTCAATTAAAGAGGGAATCGTTCCACTAGAATGGAAAGAAGCAAACATTAAGCCATTATTTAAAAAGGGATCGAGGAGCAAGACAGAGAATTACAGACCAGTTAGTTTAACATCAGTTTTATGCAAACTACTAGAAACACTTATAAGAGACCACATTGTGGAATTCCTTGTTAAAAACAAATTAATAAATGAATCTCAACATGGGTTCTTAAAGGCTAGGTCTTGTCTAACCAATCTTGTAGACGATGGGTCACCAGTGGATGTTGTCTACTTAGATTTTCAGAAAACATTTAATAAAGTGCCACATCAAAGATTGTTGCTTAAACTTAAAGCCCATGGTATAGGGGATGGTGTGATCAGCTGGATAGAAACATGGTTGACAGACAGAAGACAGAGAGTAATAGCAGAGGGGAAGATTTCAAACTGGAAACTAGTTTTGAGTGGAGTGCCACAGGGGTCAGCGTTGGGACCTATATTATTCTTAATAATAATAATATCAGTATTTATATAGCGCCCGAATCCACTTGAGATAAAATGCTCTCAGGCGCTTTACATATATTTTGACATATATAAATGATTTGGATGATATATCAAGCAAAGTAACGAAATTCGCAAACGATACAAAAGTGTTCAGAAGAGTTAAAACAGGTGCAGATAAACACACTTTACAGGATGATCTAGCCAAATTAGTCAAATGGTCTGAAAAATGACAATACCATATTAGGTATACCTGCCTTGTTACTTAACAGCAAAACTAGTCACGATTCCTAGTCATAACTCCATTACATTACCAAGGAGCCTTGTCCCATATAAATGACAATACCATATTAGGTAAAACAGTAAAGGAAAAGAATTTAGGAATGACAGTTTGTGCTGACATGAAAGTTTCAGAGCAATGTGGATTTGCTGCTGCAATGGGTAACCAAATAATAGGGCTAATTAGAAACAATATCACTTACAAGAACAAACAGCTGATTGTACTACTGTACAAAGCAATCGTTAGACTTCATTTGGAATATATAAGTTCCACAAAGTTGGTGCAGCAACTGAAAAGGCTCGAGTTCCAGCATTCGTCTTAACTATGGGAATAAAAAGTACATCAGAGTCGGCCGACCGAAGCTGTTTAGGGTTCTTTGCTGGAGTAAGCATAGAATGTAGGTACGCAGGTTGTTTGGAGGATAGGGCTTCATAAGTCACTGTACAGATCTTAATAATAATGCGATATCGCAGAGGTAGTCAATGCAGTGATTTTAGATGTGGCACTGAGCGAGAAAAACAAGGAGATTGGGTAACTACCCTTGCCAAACAATTTTGGACACGTTGAAGTTTTGTAATGTCCTTGCCAGCGATATTATAAAGGAAGGAATTACAATAGTGAAGTCTGCTGCTAACAAGAGCTGTTGCAATAGTTTTAGTAACAAAAAATGACATATGCTGGCGAATATCACAGATATGATAAAAAACAGCAGCGACACGTATATGTTGTATAAAATTTAAGTTACCACTATTATCAAAGATTACTCCTAGATTCCGCACTGAGGTTGCTGGTGTGATGTGCCGACTCAAAATATGCATTGGGAAAAAACACCAAGTTTACCACACTGCATTGGAGTACCAATTATGAACAATTCAGCCTTATTTGCATTTAACTTTAAGTTGCTGTCAGTCATCTAGTGAAAGATATCTTGGAGGCAATCACTAAGCTGGCTAAAGAGGCAATTTGTATCCAGGGTAGCCAAAGAAATGTAGATCTGTGTATCATCAGCATAAAGGTGATGATCCAAATTATGACTTTGCATAACAGAGCTTAATTTTATTGGCGTAGTGTAGAGAGTGAAACGCAAAGGCCCAAAAACAGAACCCTGGGGAACACCATATAAAGTAGGCAGTGCAGGCAGAAAGCAGTTCCCAATCTTAATGGTTTGGTATCTATCAGTTAGGTATGAAGAAAACCAGCTCAGTGCTGTGCCACATATGCCGTACCATTTTGATAAACGTATAATTAGAATATGGTGATCAATGGTATCAAAAGCGGCAGATAGTTCAAGTAAGGTTAGGCCAGTTATTTTACCATTATGAATATTTAAGTTAATATCATTATGGACTTTTTAAAAGAGCTATTTCTGTTGAATGAAATTTTTATATGCTGATTGTGACACATTAGTTAAGACATTTGTGCTAATGTGAGACCTTAGACGGCTTGCTACAATCTAAGCTAGTATTTAACTGTTTAGGTCTAGTTTGGGCAGGGATGACTTCTTAAGAATATGGTCCAAGTTTCCAAACAAACATTTTAATAACGGGAGAACGGGCCTCTGGCTAAGGGACAGTTCCCAGGTGTGCAGTGATAGTTATCCATGACATTTTCAAACAGTTGTCAAATAAATGTCTTTATCTATAAAAAAATTAAACATCAATACAAATTTATAGATATAAAAAACTATTGGAATTGAAGAACAAACGTGAAATGTATTTCCTAAAGCAACCACTGATCCGATTCAGTTTCACCCTTTGCACTGGGGTCACTGACCTTGACACTGGAGGTCATCACCCGTCCACTCTCCTTGACCGTTGCATGTCTTCACTTGTTCCCCGCCGGCCTCCCTGTACCCCGTCACACACTCGTAGATCACCCTACCCCCGAACACCATGCTCTCCACTGACATCACGGTTGAATTGACAGAGGGGGCCTGGCTGCACGTGATCCCTGAAACAGGTAGCAAGTCACAGTTAACCCTCATGATATACACCCGTCATCCTTATGGCAAACACCCCTCGTCATCCTTATGGCAAACACCCCTTGTCATCATTATGATCAAATTAAATCTATTTTGAAACCACATATTTGTACAAAAATTGATTCACGGGTGTTTACAAACTAAAGTAAAACATGAAGTAAGAATATATTACATAAGTGATTAAAATATAACAATACATGTGTTACATAAGATAACACAGTAAAAAGTACACATTTTTAATATTTATGTAGGTTTTATGTAATATTAAAAAGTATACGTATATGTTTAAAAAGAAAATAAATTATGAAAAAGCCAGATTGAAGTGAAAGGTTTTCAGGTCCCTCAGCCACCTTTTTTGGCAAATGCACCTGTCATCCCTATGACATATACCCCTGATGTCCTTATGACAAATACCTCTCTGTCATCGTTATCACTTATGGCAAACACACCTGTCATCCTTATGACAAACACCCATGTCATCCTTATGACAAACACCCTTGTCATCCTTATGACAAACACCCATGTCATCCTTATGACAAACACACCTGTCATCATTATGACAAACACGCGTCATCCTTATGACAAACACCCTTGTCATCCTTATGACAAACACCCATGTCATCCTTATGACAAACACACCTGTCATCATTATGACAAACATCCTTGTCATCCTTATGACAAACACCCCTGCCACCCTTATGACAAACACCCCTGTCATCCTTATGACAAACACCCTTGTCATCCTTATGACAAACACCTCTTCTACCCTTATGACAAACACCCCTGTCATCCTTATGACAAACACCCTTGTCATCCTTATGACAAACACCCCTGCCACCCTTATGACAAACACCTCTTCTACTCTTATAACAAACACCTCTGTCATCCTTATGGCAAACACCCGTCATCCTTATGACAAACACCCCTGAACAATTTATGCCACCCTAATAACAAATACCCCTGTCATCTTTATAACAAACACCTCCATCAAGAATAACTAAGCATAACATTAGCCATGCATGCATCTATCTTCCCAAACACCACATGGCTGCTACTTTACCCCTGCTGGTGCTAGGGCAGTTATACCTGTGCAGACCGGCGACACGCCACTCCATCGTTGGTCTGCCTGGCATGTCCGTGAGAGGGCGCCACTGGTGTGCCTGTACCCTTCCTCACACCTGTATTCTATGACCGACAGGTACGACTGCTCCGATGTGGTGGTGACGGCGTGGGACACAGGCGACAGTGGGCCACATCCTGTCACTATCAACAAATCAGCACATCATTCTTACGAGCTCTGTCAAAATGTCATATTTTTCCCATAATAACTCAAATGGATAATGGTCCATTTGTATGCTGCCCTTAGCAAAAAATTCAATAGAATTCTGTAGAAAATCTCTAGAAAGCTATATAATCCTACGGAACATTTGTAGAATTCTAAAAAAATTGATATGGCATCGAACATTCTACAGAATTTTATGTAATATCCAATAGATCCAATCCACTTTATTCTAGGATTATTGTATATTTATATATTAACAAAGATCCTTACACTTGCAGTTATCACACAAGGACAAGAACTGCTGAATACTACAGGAGAACTTCAGAATAACAAGTACATTTACAACGTATTTTATAACACAGTATCCGTGGGAAAACTTTTTAAAAAATCCTGTACTTTCAACGTTTTCTTAATAATATGGAACCATGTACAAAACCTGTGCAAAGTTTGATGCAGAATCATAACTTCCCAATTTATATCATTACACAAGAACAAACAATATCATACTTAATAATAATCCTGTTATTACAAACTGGTTAATTTGACAGTTAGCATAGGACATGTCATACGATTTATTTGTCTGTCAAAATGAAATGACAGTCCAAACCTAGATATATTTATTGATTAATATTTCTGAACACGTAAGTTGGTTTACCTCTACATAATGGTTCCTGTCCACTCCATTTTCCAGTGACCTTACATGACCTCTCAAGGTCACCACTGATCAACTCATGACCTTCATGACATTCATAAGTCAGTGTTGTGCCATATGTGTTTCCAGTCTGATCGTTAGATAGCCACGTATGCAAGGGTAGGTCCAGGGGTAGACATTCAATGGCTTAAAACACACAGACATCTGGGTAAGATATATACCATAATACTTTAACACTGACCTACAGCAATAATATTGGTGTTTCCTGTAACCAGATCGACCCTGTTAAATATAGACGATCCGAGATGCAGGCCTGAGGTCAATTACATTGCAATGCAATTTATTACTATTCCTATTGCTATTACTATTACATGCTGAATTCTTCCTATTACTATTACATTTGAAGCTATTACTATTACATATTTCATTGGAACATTTTATGTTATAATGCTCTGTATGCCTAAATACAAATAAGTACAATTGTTTGACTCAGTCTCAAGAAGTTAAACAAGACGGGTGAATACAAAAATCTAACTCGCCATTTATTGACACCCATGCCCAAAGTATTTGAAATGATATTTGAGAATGTCAAGTACTTTCATCACCATCATTAGGGAAGTATCATAAAATATAACAAATTCATAAATATGTACACAAAACATGAATAGCTCTGGGGTGGGGGTTGGGCCTCCATTGCAGGAGGCCGGGTGGGGGGAAAATTACCACCCCACCTTTGCTAATCTGATTTGTCATTTAATAATTGTTTGTAGTACCTCGATGATAGTATCAGTTGTTTATCGCTTAAGCTTTATCTCATCGAGTGATGTATTTGATTTGTTCCTGTTGAATACAATTATTAAATGACCGTTACCAACTACATTAATTCTTGTTCAATTATTATATCAAACAAGGTCAGGGTTCTGCCAGTAAGCATCAGCAGGGTATAAATGAATATTTTTACATATGTCAAATAGTATTTATGCAATGTGATGCGAATAATCCGTCAACGATCCGTTGTCACGATAATCTACCAACGTTCCGAATTACGTAAGCATTCACCCAGGATCAAAACGAGGCTGGGTGTGGACTGTCCCTTTGTGTTGGAATCTGTACTCGGTACTCATGTACTCGTGTACATTTTTGAAGTACTCGTACTCATGATACTTATGGGTCATGGACTCGTACTCATACTCATTGTACTCAGATTTTACGAGTACATCTGAGTACTTTCTCAATATGTACAGGGGAAAATTAATATATTTGGTTATAAAATGAAGTTTCCTGAAATATTTATATGTTCAACTATTTTTTTTATTTTTTTTTATTTCTGATAATATATAACCTTACCATCCCTACACATCCCAGTACATCTTCATTCTCTGATAACCATGACTATGATACCCAAACATGGCAACAGGCAGCATCTTTTCCCAGTCAGAAACACCCTGTTAAGCAAACAATAATTGTAGCCCAGCAGTTCAGGCCATAAACCTGTTTGTTTCATTAAGCCATAAAGAGTCAATTAGCAGTTAACCCACCAGTTAGACAGGGAATGCCTTTGATGTACAGCTGTAGTATGGAGACCATGCCACTTGGCACTGGCTGACAGTGCTAACTGCTAAGAACAGTCTTCCTCTGTAGAAGTAAGGTGGCTCAAGTCAGACTGTCTCCTACACTAGTATAATCCCATGCCAGCAGCCTGGCTAAAAGTCCAAAGGGGATGCTGAACCTGTTATGTGGACATGTGCTAACCCTCTCGACAACTAGTAGTCTACGATCAGAAAATATAAATTGCAAACTTATAACATCAGCAGATGAACGTGAGGTGAACGAATACCTCAGTCAGCCATGTACAGATTGTCACGGTGATCCACTCCAGTTCTGAGTTTTCCAACTGTGGCTCAGTTGGTCCCTCACCATCTCAGCATTCCAGCCTCATCAGCCCCAGTTGAAAGGGTATTTAGCATAGCCCAGAAAGTATTCTGCCCTGAACGGTGCAGCCTGAAAGACTCAACCTGTGAACAACTCATGTTCATTCGGTGCAATGGCAAATAGATGATAAGATCATACGATGCCACTGAAATGAATGCTAATGAAATTAATTTCATTGTTGATGAAATAGAGGTTTTTAGTTTTCCTTATAAAAAATTGATCAACTGCCATTACATGTTCACTTGTGCTGAGTTATATAAATTATATTAATTAATAATAAAAAATACATTATTATTTAATAGTTATATTTTTTTCAATGTACTCGTACTTTTACTCGTACTCGTGAGAATGTACTCATACTTGTACTCAGCTTTTAGCAATGTACTCGTACTTATCCATCGTCAAAGTACTCGTACTTGTACTCATAAAATTGTACTCGGCCCCAGGTCTGGCAGCGAACGTCTTTGCCGTTTCAACACAAATGAAGATTTACTTCAACCCACCATCCTCCCCTTACTACCACCATGATACTTTGTTGCTTGATACCCAATTATATTTAATTTCTTTGGTAGCAGGCTTTGATGAAACTGCTGCACTTGTATGTGCCTATGTTTTCCTTGCACGTGTTACCATAACGTTGGAGATAGTTGTGTTTAGCACATCTAATTGTCTATTGTACCTGTGCTGAATATATATACACATTATTGTTTGATATGGGGTAGGGGAAAAATTATCACCCCACCTTTGCTAATCTGATTTGTCATTTAATAATTGTTTGTAGTACCTCGATGATAGTATCAGTTGTTTAGCGCTTAAGCTTTATCTCATCGAGTGATGTATTTGATTTGTTCCTGTTGGACACAATTATTAAATGACCGTTACCAACTACATTAATTCTTGTTCAATTATTATATCAAACAAGGTCAGGGTTCTGCCAGTAAGCATCAGCAGGGTATAAATATCTATATAGTATATACCATATTTAGTACAATCTACTAACTACATTGACTAAGGATAGAACATATATGTTCCATTTTATATTTAAATACCATATTGGAATGGAAGACAAAAGCAATAGTATACTATTACATTGCTTCCTATTACTATTAAATTGAGTTTTTGCTCAACCTATTACTATTACTTCAATATTTGTAATCGTTACTATTACATATTACCATTACTATTACCCCAGGCTTGCCGAGACGTTTTATCTATGATGTGACAACAAAAATACATCATTTAACTGCGACACTGTTTCAATCCAATCATTTTGAAAAAATTAAAATCTTTAACGACCAAACCAATCTGTGATCAAAATCTTGAAAATATATTTTATAATTCCTTGATGCACACATCCATGTACATTTAAAACTATTTTAATCTACCAAGGTCTTAATCTGATTTTTAATATTTGGCACACAGGCCGCTACACCACAATACAGCTGTATGTGTATCTCAGGGCTAGTTACACTCGCAACAACCCATACCTTGACACTGTGGTGGGGTGCCGGTCCATCTTTCTGTCACAAGACAGAGTCTCTCGAGATCTCCTCCAGTCAGGGAATACCCCGCGACACAGACATACTCGATCGAGTCTCCAAAGGGAAGATCTTCCCCAGCCTGAGCTAATCGCTTTAGTTGAGCATGACTTGGCAGAGCTGGCACCTTACATGTCATCCCTGCAAGATCTGAAAGCCGAACTCAACAATTCTGATCTTCTAACCTTTAGCCAGTAGGAGTTGATACCACCAATATCACATCTATCATTGCACGATTCTCACTAGCCAAGTTGAGTTGATTGACCGAGTTTATTAAGTAACATTTCAAACATGAATAACAGCAAAAATTGTATCATTACATATATACATAAATATATATATATATATATGAAATAATATATACCTATAATTTTGTGTGCTTTCATGTGGTACCCTTGATATTATATTTTATATATATATTATATATATATATATGTATATATATGTATATATATATATATATTATCGAGGATACCACATGAAATCACACAAAATTATACCTGTTTCCAATCTTGTCATAAAAAATACAAAAAATATTATCAATAAGGTATGTAAAAATAATTAATTCCCTGAATTCATTCAAGAATAAATATTTGCCAGAAACAGGAACAATTGAGCTTTCTAATGCGCCAGGTTTGGGTGAACAACGGCAAGTATTTCACGAACACGAACGCATGCACGCATGGAAACATACACATAATCTCTGTTTACCTCTACAAAACGGCTCTTCTCCACTCCATTGTCCTGTGCCGCGACATGATCTTTCAAGGTCACCCATGAAATACTCATGACCTTCAATGCACTCATAGGTGACCTTGGTGCCATATTTGTTTCCAGTCACACCACTAGTGAGGCGAGTACCATAGGGAGAACCCAGGTCTGGGCATACAATTGCTACAACATGCAAATATGACATGTGATAAACAAAATTCAAGAACGTAATTGTCTGTTTGAAACATTGCTTTTAAAATAGAAATTGATTTTGTGTGAGGCAGCGATGCAATATTTATAGTAAAGGTGCAGATGGTAGCGCCCCCCTAGTAGATAGGCCTGGAGTTTCCCTAGTGATCAAGCTGAGACCAACGCGGAGGAATATGTAAAGGAGTGATAGGGGCTATATAGGCCAGCCACAAAGGAAATTCAGCCTCACTCTCTGGTTTGGTTTGATTCAGTGTATACTATTGGCTCGCCAATCACCAAGATTCTGTGTGCTGTTTTTATGTCGATTTAGTTATATTTGGTATCGTTGTTTTGCCCACCCTCCTCCCTATATCACTTTACTTGTTGGTTCAGAAGCTTTTTAATTGGCGCTTTCATTATAAGGGCGGGGCGGAGTGACCCCCACCGTTACGGTGGTAGTGGGAAGTATAGTGCAGTCATGTAGTTAGTCATGTTAGTAAGTAGATGTCTCGGAAGTTATATGCTTAGAAATTGTAGGTATTGCTTAACAATGCTGTTGGGGCCGGCATGCTTGCTGTGTATTGATGTATGTATATATGGTGTGGTTTTATGTATATATGGTGTTGTTTAATATGTGTTAGTGAATAAATGTCATTAAGTTGGCCTGGTTCAATCAACATTGGTCTTGTATCGTTGCTTTGCACAGAAAGGTGTATGTGACAGGGGCGCATACATGTTCCTTTAGTTACACATTCAATTGTCAGTAATAAGATTGGTAAAACACAGTACTATAAACTGATAAAAAGGAACATCACACCATATTTCATACATACACGTTTAAACAGTTTACGTAACCAGAATTTAAGACAAAAATGGCAGCAGAATAAGATTTATTTAAAATATGCTTCCCTGCTAATGACACTTTTAAACATCTTCCTCTCAAGAGTTTCTGGAAAGCATAGTTCAGAGGATGATCAGAATTGTAGCATATCTTAGTGGCTTTTCTTTTTACTGCAATAGTGAATAGACTAGACTGAGATCTCTGATCAGGGCCAAAATGTAACATGAAGATTCAGTATTCACTTTATTTAACCCACAACAATAACAAACAATTAAAAACAACTAAAATCTTTGGAATAATTCCAAACGAACATCACGAAGCTGGACTTTGACAATAGAATCATTGAACGTAGTGGACGTTTCAGAGAGCCTAGGGCTAGAACAACAAGATACCTTCGGCTGTAGGTGTTTGCGGGTGTTCTAAATGTTTGTATCTGTATTGGTTGTGATTTTGTTATTTTACTCTAGCATGTTTGTCTACATTTGTAATTGTATGCGTTGCAAAGGCAGAAATGCAATTTCCCTGTAAGGATCAATAAAGTATTCTTTATCTTTGTTCTTCCTATACATAACTATAGTATCAGCAAAAAGTATTCGGAACTTCCTCCTCTTGGAAGCCCAGCAAAAACCGAGTGTCAGAAATTATTTCTTTACTGGTAGACCGGCCTAATCTTGCTTACCTGTCTCACAATTAACACCTTTGTAGCCAGGAACACAACGACACGTGTACTTATTGAGGTATTCCGTACACGTTGCACCATTCATACAAGGGTTGCTGACACATTCATTAATGTCTGGAAAGATAAATCCATAGTATTTTTTGTATTTCTGGAAATATCGGAGAGAAACAACAAACATGACTATTTTTCTACGGCTCTCGTGGGTAACTTTTGCACTGTATCGTGACTCATATAAAATTACAAAATTACATGTAACAATTAACATTTGTATTAAGTCTCAGAGCAGTGAGTTGTTGACTCAACTGGAATCCAACTATTTGGGTTAATTTTGGAAAATGTTCAAGGAAAGAGTTAACCCTTCATTGGATGAATTATTTCAACTTTTCCAAATAGATTTTCAAAAAACAATATTCAGGAAAAAAGAAATAAATATGTTGTACCCACAAACTTGGTACGGCAGCACTGAGTTTGTACTGATTGCTGTTTTTTTTCTTCAAATAGGGCTTAAGAGAACAGGCACGTAGCATAGAACTGGTATGTTGCACCACGACAACGTCCAAAAAAAAGTTTAAATTTTTACCTTTTTTAAAGAAATCACTGTGTCCCGGTTAGATTCGTGGGAGTTGGAATTCCTACTAAGACTCATGAAGTCGCTCTCACAGGAGACATCCACAGGAATAAGTGGAACTGACACTTCAGTTATTTATTTCTACATTTATTATCTTTTAGTAATACGTTCAATTACTTTTTAATCCTATGGATATTTTAATTACTTCCCTTTTTTGGGCTTTTCTATTTATTAATTACTTTTTTGTAAATTGTCAAGATTCATTTTATGGAGTGGCGTAAGCATAAGATGTATCGTATCATAAGATGTATCGTATCATAAGATGTATCGTATCACAACTGCCAAATGAAAATGCATTTAATCATATCAAAGAGCAAAAAGGTTAAGTCTTTATATAGCTCAGTATCCAGTCCTCAGTATCCAGTCCTCAGTATCCAGTCCTCAGTATCCAGTCCTCAGGGCTGCTCAAAGCGCTTTACACTACTCCCTCACAGACATGTTCTTATATAGCTCAGTATCCAGTCCTGAGGGCTGCTCAAAGCACTTTACACTACTCCCTCACAGACATGTTCTTATATAGCTCAGTATCCAGTCCTCAGGGCTGCTCAAAGCACTTTACACTACTCCCTCACAGACATGTTCTTATATAGCGCAGTATCCAGTCCTCAGGGCTGCTCAAAGCACTTTACACTACTCCCTGACAGACATGTTCTTATATAGCTCAGTATCCAGTCCTCAGGGCTGCTCAAAGCGCTTTACACTACTCCCTGACAGACATGTTCTTATATAGCTCAGTATCCAGTCCTCAGGGCTGCTCAAAGCACTTTACACTACTCCCTCACAGACATGTTCTTATATAGCTCAGTATCCAGTCCTCAGGGCTGCTCAAAGCGCTTTACACTACTCCCTGACAGACATGTTCTTATATAGCTCAGTATCCAGTCCTCAGGGCTGCTCAAAGGGCTGCTAGCACTTTACACTACTCCCTGACAGACATGTTCTTATATAGCTCAGTATCCAGTCCTCAGGGCTGCTCAAAGCGCTTTACACTACTCCCTGACAGACATGTTCTTATATAGCTCAGTATCCAGTCCTCAGGGCTGCTCAAAGCGCTTTACACTACTCCCTGACAGACATGTTCTTATATAGCTCAGTATCCAGTCCTCAGGGCTGCTCAAAGCGCTTTACACTACTCCCTCACAGACATGTTCTTATATAGCTCAGTATCCAGTCCTCAGGGCTGCTCAAAGCGCTTTACACTACTCCCTCACAGACATGTTCTTATATAGCTCAGTATCCAGTCCTCAGGGCTGCTCAAAGCGCTTTACACTACTCCCTCACAGACATGTTCTTATATAGCTCAATATCCAGTCCTCAGGGCTGCTCAAAGCGCTTTACACTACTCCCTGACAGACATGTTCTTATATAGCTCAGTATCCAGTCCTCAGGGCTGCTCAAAGCGCTTTACACTACTCCCTCACAGACATGTTCTTATATAGCTCAGTATCCAGTCCTCAGGGCTGCTCAAAGCGCTTTACACTACTCCCTGACAGACATGTTCTTATATAGCTCAGTATCCAGTCCTCAGGGCTGCTCAAAGCGCTTTACACTACTCCCTGACAGACATGTTCTTATATAGCTCAGTATCCAGTCCTCAGGGCTGCTCAAAGCGCTTTACACTACTCCCTGACAGACATGTTCTTATATAGCTCAGTATCCAGTCCTCAGGGCTGCTCAAAGCGCTTTACACTACTCCCTGACAGACATGTTCTTATATAGCTCAGTATCCAGTCCTCAGCTCAGTATCCAGTCCTCAGGGCTGCTCAAAGCGCTTTACACTACTCCCTCACAGACATGTTCTTATATAGCTCAGTATCCAGTCCTCAGGGCTGCTCAAAGCGCTTTACACTACTCCCTCACAGACATGTTCTTATATAGCTCAGTATCCAGTCCTCAGGGCTGCTCAAAGCGCTTTACACTACTCCCTCACAGACATGTTCAAATGAACAACATTTCAACTTCTCCGGGAAGAATTCAGCCATGCTGCAATTGATGCGTGCATACTATTCGTACACTAATATCCACAATTGTCTACAGCCAGGTACTCATTCATACAGCTGAGTGAACTGAAGCAACGTAGAGTGAACAAACTTGCCTAACGTTCGACACCGCTGCACAGGATTCGAACCCGGGTTCTCTCAGTCTGCGCTTCACATAAATATTACTATTGACACAATCCGACCATGTTCATTAAATAGAGGTAGCTGTGTTATAGAACTGAATCTGACATACATACCTGTTTCACAACTGATTCCATCGTAGCCAGGAATACAGCTACAGGTGTATTTATTGACGTCATCAATGCACGTGGCACCATTTCTACACGTGTTGTTCTCACATTCATTAATGTCTGCAAGGATACAACATTTCCAAAGGTAAAAGTGTGTTCTAGTATAATGTGGCTTCCAGTCCTCAGAACTGCTCAGACTGCTTTACACTTCACTCCCTGGCAGATGTGTTCAATCGAACACTATCACGACTTCCCTGTGAAGTTTCAGCCACTCTGTAGTTATTGTGTGAAGACTATTTGTGACCCATCTTAACGAAATGAGTCGGATGTCGGAAAATCTGATTTTCTGTAAATGCCGTTTATGTGAACAAATCGCGAATCCATCGATTTTGAGATTTCCCCTGAAAATTATTCTTTGGTATTCGTTTTATCGATTGCTACTCTAGCTACCCTCTAATTAACTCTGTTTTGTGTATTTTAAAGCGATTTGTGTAGAGCTGTGCGAAGTGTTCCGCTCGATTTCCTTAAAATAACGCCGAAAATGCCAGTAATGGCACGCATTCGCAACTGCTAATTTTGGGACGCTCCTAACATATGAGATATCACCACAAAGCTTGACGTGTCATCTTCCCATATGTGGGCATAAATATGCTAATAACTACATTCTGTGACCTCCAGAGAGCTTGGAAGATGCCCCCTGTTAGGCCAGCTGTGTAAACAATTCGGATCATGTGGTAGCAAATGCAACTGCGTGACCCAGGCAGCTGTTCTCATTGGTTCAGTGATGGGTCATTTACATAATCTGTAAACACACGCATGCGCACCATGTATTTCCACCGCGTCACTGCTGACCCAGATAGCGATTAAGAAGATGCGAAAAATGGTGTTTAACGTGGCGAAGCGGTTAAATTCGGATGGAAGTGATTGCGCACAGATTTACAGTTTGATCGAGGAGTATTTTTTGGAAGACTTGATGGATGGAAGCGAGGCGGACTAGGACGAAATTTTAGCAAGATCTGTCGACGTTAACTAAGGTACATTTCATGAAACATAACGAATATTTTGCATCAACTTTGACGGCCGTTTTCTGAGTTTGAAGGTTTCTACCCCACATGTGTTTGTTAAGCCATAACTTCAGTTAGAATTAAGATATCTTCTTACATGATACACCGTGTGAAAGCAGAGATTCTGCTCTTTCCAATGCTACTAATAACTCAATATTAAAAATTTCTGACATGCAACTCATTTCGTTAAGATGGGTCACATTTGTTCACTGCTTTCTATATAGAGGTACACATTTATCCAGAACAGCGAACTGATGCAATGTGGGGTGAGCAAAATTGTCTACCATACAAAACGGCAGAAAGAGGAATCGAACACGGATTCTCTCAATTAAGAAAGGACTCGTACAAAGGACTGTATAAGAGAACCGAAGTGTGAAACAAGCATGGGGTCTCCCATTCTGTCTCGTAACAAACATGGGGTCTCCCATTCTGTCTCGTAACAAGCTTGGGGTCTCCCATTCTGTCTCGTAACAAGCATGGGGTCTCCCATTCTGTCTCGTAACAAACATGGGGTCTCCCATTCTGTCTCGTAACAAACATGGGGTCTCCCATTCTGTCTCGTAACAAGCATGGGGTCTCCCATTCTGTCGTAACAAACATGGGGTCTCCCATTCTGTCTCGTAACAAACATGGGGTCTCCCATTCTGTCTCGTAACAAACATGGGGTCTCCCATTCTGTCTCGTAACAAACATGGGGTCTCCCATTCTGTCTCGTAACAAGCATGGGGTCTCCCATTCTGTCTCGTAACAAACATGGGGTCTCCCATTCTGTCTCGTAACAAACATGGGGTCTCCCATTCTGTCTCGTAACAAACATGGGGTCTCCCATTCTGTCTCGTAACAAACATGGGGTCTCCCATTCTGTCTCGTAACAAACATGGGGTCTCCCATTCTGTCTCGTAACAAGCATGGGGTCTCCCATTCTGTCTCGTAACAAACATGGGGTCTCCCATTCTGTCTCGTAACAAACATGGGGTTTCCCATTCTGTCTCGTAACAAACATGGGGTCTCCCATTCTGTCTCGTAACAAGCATGGGGTCTCCCATTCTGTCTCGTA
>CM034539.1:59156897-59299471 GCA_020002185.1 Paraescarpia echinospica | reverse complement strand
GTACAACAATACAGGGCCTGACTCTCACATTAGTACAACGAGACCAGTAGGCAAAACAAGTTGAAAGATGGGCTGCTGATAGGGAAGAGTAGAGGTCAACGACAGAAAGAGCAGTACAACAATACAGGGCCTGACTCACATTAGTACAACAAGACCAGTAGGCAAAAGAAGTTGAAAGATGGGCTGCTGATAGGGAAGAGTAGAGGTCAACGACAGAAAGAGCAGTACAACAATACAGGGCCTGACTCACATTAGTACAACGAGTCCAGTAGGCAAAACAAGTTGAAAGATGGGCTGCTGATAGGGAAGAGTAGAGGTCAACGACAGAAAGAGCAGTACAACAGTACAGGGCCTGACTCTCACATTAGTACAACAAGAACAGTAGGCAAAACAAGTTGAAAGATGGGCTGCTGATAGGGAAGAGTAGAGGTCAACGACAGAAAGAGCAGTACAACAATACAGGGCCTGACTCTCACATTAGTACAACAAGACCAGTAGGCAAAACAAGTTGAAAGATGGGCTGCTGATAGGGAAGAGTAGAGGTCAACGACAGAAAGAGCAGTACAAAACAGTACAGGGCCTGACTCTCACATTAGTACAACGAGACCAGTAGGCAAAGCAAGTTGAAAGATGGGCTGCTGATAGGGAAGAGTAGAGGTCAACGACAGAAAGAGCAGTACAAAACAGTGCAGGGCCTGACTCTCACATTAGTACAACGAGACCAGTAGGCAAAACAAGTTGAAAGATGGGCTGCTGATAGGGAAGAGTAGAGGTCAACGACAGAAAGAGCAGTACAACAGTACAGGGCCTGACTCTCACATTAGTACAACAAGACCAGTAGGCAAAGCAAGTTGAAAGATGGGCTGCTGATAGGGAAGAGTAGAGGTCAATGACAGAAAGAGCAGTACAACAGTACAGGGCCTGACTCTCACATTAGTACAACGAGACCAGAAGGCAAAACAAGTTGAAAGATGGGCTGCTGATAGGGAAGAGTAGAGGTCAACGACAGAAAGAGCAGTACAACAGTACAGGGCCTGACTCACATTAGTACAACAAGACCAGTAGGCAAAACAAGTTGAAAGATGGGCTGCTGATAGGGAAGAGTAGAGGTCAACGACAGAAAGAGCAGTACAACAGTACAGGGCCTGACTCTCACATTAGTACAACAAGACCAGTAGGCAAAGCAAGTTGAAAGATGGGCTGCTGATAGGGAAGAGTAGAGGTCAACGACAGAAAGAGCAGTACAACAGTACAGGGCCTGACTCTCACGTCAGTACAACAAGACCAGTAGGCAAAACAAGTTGAAAGATGGGCTGCTGATAGGGAAGAGTAGAGGTCAACGACAGAAAAAGCAGTACAAAACAGTGCAGGGCATGACTCTCACATTAGTACAACGAGACCAGTAGGCAAAACAAGTTGAAAGATGGGCTGCTGATAGGGAAGAGTAGAGGTCAACGACAGAAAGAGTAGTACAACAGTACAGGGCCTGACTGTCACTTTAGTACAACAAGACCAGTAGGCAGAACAAGTAGTAGATAATTACAAATAATAAATATAATTAATGATTTGGAAGTAAAGGATCCTGTTATCTGTTCTTCTCCAATTTTGCATATTAATGAATCTGGAAACAACTTACATGCTGAAATAATTGGTGATGACATTATTTATTAGAAATAATATATGTGCTTTGTTTGTAGCATGTCCGGAGCAGTGTATTAACTGCAGATATAACCTCGCCAACGAGACGGCAGAATGCACCATGTGTGAGGGTGGCTTCGGGATCAGGACTGACAATTACACCTGCACAGGTGAATATGTACATTAGACATTTCCACCTGCACAGGTGAATATGTACATTAGACATTTCCACCTGCACAGGTGAATATGTACATTAGACATTTCCACCTGCACTAGTGAATATGTACATTAGACATTTCCACCTGCACAGGTGAATATGAACATTCAACATTTCCACCTGCACAGGTGAATATGTACATTCAACATTTCCACCTGCACTAGTGAATATGTACATTAGACATTTCCACCTGCACAGGTGAATATGTACATTAGACATTTCCACCTGCACAGGTGAATATGTACACTAGACATTTCCACCTGCACAGGTGAATATGTACATTCAACATTTCGACCTGCACTAGTGAATATGTACATTAGACATTTCCACCTGTTCAGGTGAATATGTAAATTCAACATTTCCACCTGCACAGGTGAATATGTACATTCAACATTTCCACCTGCACTAGTGAATATGTACATTAGACATTTCCACCTGCACAGGTGAATATGTACATTAGACATTTCCACCTGCACAGGTGAATATGTACATTCAACATTTCCACCTGTACATGTGAATATGTACATTCAACATTTCCACCTGCACAGGTGAATATGTACATTACACATTTCCACCTGCACTAGTGAATATGTACATTACACATTTCCACCTGCACTAGTGAATATGTACATTACACATTTCCACCTGCACTGGTGAATATGTACATTACACATTTCCACCTGCACAGGTGAATATGTACATTCAACATTTCCACCTGCACTGGTGAATATGTACATTAGATATTTCCACCTGCACTGGTGAATATGTACATTACACATTTCCACCTGCACTAGTGAATATGTACATTAAACATTTCCATCCGAACTGGTGAATATGTACATTACACATTTCCACCTGCACTGGTGAATATGTACATTACACATTTCCACCCGCACTGGTGAATATGTACATTACACATTTCCACCTGCACTGGTGAATATGTACATTAAACATTTCCACCCGCACTGGTGAATATGTACATTAAACATTTCCACCCGCACTGGTGAATATGTACATTAAACATTTCCACCTGCACTGGTGAATATGTACATTAAACATTTCCACCTGCACTAGTGAATATGTACATTACACATTTCCACCTGCACTGGTGAATATGTACATTAAACATTTCCACCTGCACTGGTGAATATGTACATTAAACATTTCCATCCGCACTGGTGAATATGTACATTACACATTTCCACCTGCACTGGTGAATATGTACATTAAACATTTCCACCCGCACTGGTGAATATGTACATTACACATTTCCACCTGCACTAGTGAATATGTACATTAAACATTTCCACCCGAACTGGTGAATATGTACATTAAACATTTCCACCTGCACTAGTGAATATGTACATTAGACATTTCCACCCGCACTGGTGAATATGTACATTACATATTTCCACCTGCACTGGTGAATATGTACATTAAACATTTCCACCTGCACTGGTGAATATGTACATTACATATTTCCACCTGCACTGGTGAATATGTACATTAAACATTTCCACCTGCACTAGTGAATATGTACATTAAACATTTCCACCTGCACTGGTGAATATGTACATTCGATATTTCCACCTGCACTGGTGAATATGTACATTAAACATTTCCACCCGCACTGGTGAATATGTACATTACACATTTCCACCTGCACTGGTGAATATGTACATTTGATATTTCCACCTGCACTGGTGAATATGTACATTACACATTTCCACCTGCACTAGTGAATATGTACATTAAACATTTCCACCTGCACTGGTGAATATGTACATTAAACATTTCCACCTGCACTGGTGAATATGTACATTCGATATTTCCACCTGCACTGGTGAATATGTACATTAAACATTTCCACCCGCACTGGTGAATATGTACATTACACATTTCCACCTGCACTGGTGAATATGTACATTAAACATTTCCACCTGCACTGGTGAATATGTACATTCGATATTTCCACCTGCACTGGTGAATATGTACATTACACATTTCCACCTGCACTAGTGAATATGTACATTAAACATTTCCACCCGTACTGGTGAATATGTACATTACACATTTCCACCTGCACTGGTGAATATGTACATTACATATTTCCACCCGTACTGGTGAATATGTACATTAAACATTTCCACCTGCACTGGTGAATATGTACATTCGATATTTCCAACTGCACTGGTGAATATGTTCATTAAACATTTCCACCCGTACTGGTGAATATGTACATTACACATTTCCACCTGCACTGGTGAATATGTACATTCGATATTTCCACCTGCACTGGTGAATATATACATTACACATTTCCACCTGCACTAGTGAATATGTACATTCGAAATTTCCATCTGCTCAGGTGGCTATAAACATTCAATATTTCCACCAGTATAGATATATATATATATATATATATACATTCGACATTTCCACATGTACAGGTGAATATGTACATTCGACATTTCCACCTGTGCAGGTGAATATGTACATTTGACATTTCCACCTGCACAGGTAAATATATACATTCGACATTTCCACCTGTGTAGGTGAATATGTACATTTGATATTTCCACCTCCACAGGTAAATATATACATTCGACATTTCCACCTGTGCAGGGGAATATGTACATTTGACATTTCCACCTGTGCAGGTGAATATGTACATTTTACATTTCCACTTGTACAAGTGAATATGTATGTTCGACGTTTCCACTTATTTTATATTGTTGCATATTGTATATTTATTTGTACAGGCCTGTATTATTGCATATTCTTGTACAGTTTAGGGATCATCTCAGAATGTTGATGTCCGATATCAGATAAAATTATTTTCATCTGTCATCAGCCCCCACCCCTCCCTCAGACAAAAGTGTGTTAACATTGATATGATGAGACCATGAAACCAGTATAGCTTCGTCTACACGGATGGGCGATTTAACCCGGGTTAAAGATAACCCGGGCTATTTTAGCGTATCCCGTGTTAAAAACGTGTAGACATGACTTATATTAACGGCATCGGTCAGAAGCATAAAATATTGATGTCCGAATCCAGATCAAACTGCATCAGACCCCCCATTCTCAAGAGAAAGTAATTTCTTCTGATATCAGATATCAACATTCAGAAATGACCCCTTATTGTTTCCAACTCTGGGTGAATTTTAAGAAGGGCACCTATTTAAATCTCAAAGTTGCCTACAACAAAATGCATAGACTGATCTTAGGATTCCACCAATGGGTCAATAATATTTGTGAATGATGCTGTCACCACATTTGACGACCTATTGCACTATAATATCTATGGTTTTAGAATTCGGGTGTATCACGTTGACAATGACCTGCATAATTTTTGTGTGACAGGTAAACGACGACAAACGACGATGTAGTGATTCCATCAATTGACCAATCCTGTATGTCGCAGTTTTTTTATGTTACACCCTCAATTACGTGTGCGATCTCCGTCATGCTTTGTCTTTTCCAACAATGTTGATAACAGTTATAATATATGAATTATATTACAATTGTGGCATGACATCTCGTAGATCAAACATTACAGTTATCGCTTTACAAACATTGCTGTATGTTTTTGTCATAAAGAAATCTGAATCGACAGAATGCATGGACCCGCCATGTTTTCGACATCCATTTTGTATGGCTTTACGGAGCTTTTATTAAGCAACTGGTCATGTGATGGGTCCTTCAGTTCTCCGGGAGACAATTTTGATAATTCTTATTGTTATTGTATGAGATGTCATTGTTGTTAGTTATTATTATCATGTGATGTTGACGATGGAAGATAACTTGTTATTTATTATTATCATGAGATGTTGACGAAGGAAGATATCTTGCAGAATGTGAAGATAACTGCTGGGACTGTGCAGTGAACACAACTACCTCTGCCACGACGTGCAGACAGTGCTACAAGGGATACCATTGGCGGCCCACTCACTCTCTGCGTTCACTTGCTTCCATTGGCGGCCCACTCACTCTCTATGTTCACTTGCTTCCATTGGCGGCCCACTCACTCTCTATGTTCACTTGCTTCTACTGGCGGCCCACTCACTCTCTATGTTCACTTGCTTCCATTGGCGGTCCACTCACTCTCTATGTTCACTTGCTTTCATTGGCCGCCCACTCACTCTCTATGTTCACTTGCTTTCGCTGGCGGCCCACTCACTCTCTATGTTCACTTGCTTCCACTGGCGGCCCACTCACTCTCTATGTTCACTTGCTTCCACTGGCGGCCCACTCACTCTCTATGTTCACTTGCTTCTACTGGTGGCCCACTCACTCTCTATGTTCACTTGCTTCTACTGGTGGCCCACTCACTCTCTATGTTCACTTGCTTCCATTGGCGGCCCACTCACTCTCTATGTTCACTTGCTTCCATTGGCGGCCCACTCACTCTCTATGTTCACTTGCTTCCATTGGCGGCCCACTCACTCTCTATGTTCACTTGGTTCTACTGGCGGCCCACTCACTCTCTATGTTCACTTGCTTCCATTGGCGGTCCACTCACTCTCTATGTTCACTTGCTTTCATTGGCTGCCCACTCACTCTCTATGTTCACTTGCTTTCGCTGGCGGCCCACTCACTCTCTATGTTCACTTGCTTTCGCTGGCGGCCCACTCACTCTCTATGTTCACTTGCTTCCACTGGCGGCCCACTCACTCTCTATGTTCACTTGCTTCTACTGGCGGCCCACTCACTCTCTATGTTCACTTGCTTCCATTGGCGGTCCACTCACTCTCTATGTTCACTTGCTTTCATTGGCCGCCCACTCACTCTCTATGTTCACTTGCTTTCGCTGGCGGCCCACTCACTCTCTATGTTCACTTGCTTCCACTGGCGGCCCACTCACTCTCTATGTTCACTTGCTTCCACTGGCGGCCCACTCACTCTCTATGTTCACTTGCTTCCACTGGCGGCCCACTCACTCTCTATGTTCACTTGCTTCCATTGGCAGCCTCATGCACCAATTGGTTATCTATTCTGAAAAAAGTAGTCATTTAGTGTTATTATTTATTTATTTACTTTTTTCTTTGGAGAAATTGAGTGGTCAGCCATTCTCCAGGGAATGCCATAGCCATGTTTTGTTTGATTTATTTTTTGTTTTGGAGAGCAAACTCACATCTATTTTTGGGGCATCCATCTATCTCCCACCATGTCATGGAGGCCAGCCATCTATGTACGGAGTATTTTGGGCCAACCTCCCATTTTCCACCTGTTTTGGGTCCAACCTTCCATCTCCCGCCTGTTTTGGGGCTAACTTCCCACAAATGTTTAAGACCAACTTGTTATCTACCATATCCTGACCTGTTGTGTGGCTAGTGTGCTAAGGTAATGTTATGTACTAGCAAAAATGCCCATCACCTGAAGGGATGCCTTGGTAGTTGACAGTCGTGGTAGTAAGGTATACCAAATGTTAGAAAACACGCAGTGTTATTATGTGCTCGCAGGTGCTCGTTGTTTATTAACAATTATGAAGGGCAGAGAGAATATGTTCATGGTCATCATGAAAAGTTCACATTCATCGATAGGCCCTAGTCGTGATAGTGTAGAATTGTCAAATAATATTCATATTGCTATGCTACTAGCATGATTGTTAGGTTACGTTTTCTATATTACGTGCATGTTGAGTTTTACAATCTGAATAACTGATTAACCTCATAAAATATGACATTCTTGACATATATGGGGTATATTGGAAAGATCTAGGTCTTACGTTCTATTTGTGGGGTCGTAGATTAACCTCTGAAAGTTTGACGCTTGGGGTTCAAGCCGTCTAAGAGGAAAATGTCAACCTACCCGCATACATGCATGTGTGCATACATGCATACATACATATATATACATACATACATACACACACCCCCCATGCACGCATGCACGCAAGCACACAGGCATGCACACACACACATACATGCACACCCTCACACATGCACACACGCACATATACACACACCCACACACACGCATGCACTCACACACACACGCCCGCACACACGCCCGCGCACACACGCCCGCACACACGCCCGCACACACGCCCGCACACACGCCCGCACACGTGCCCGCACACACACACAAAACACACACATAACACACACACGCACACACACGCACACACAACACACACACACACCCATACACACACACACACTTTAGCGTAGTGATACATTAAAAACTAGTCCAACCAGTCAATGTATAAAAGGCCACTGCGGCTCCAGCAGCGGCCATATTTGAAATTCTTCATGTTCGGTTTGTTCACAAATCACTTATCAGTTTTGACTTCACCTCCCTCCCCTCCTGCCAAGAGATTGGTTATAAGTGTGGGATTTTCACAACTCGCACATATGTTATATTTAGCTTTTTTGACGCGTTTTCCTGCTTCTAAATGGTACACAAAGTTGTTCAGTATCTCTTCAGGATCCATGTAAAATTGTCATTAAAAAGTTACAAGTTCTCTCCGAAGTAGGCGTAATTAATCTGAAATTTTAGATGTTTTGTGTCCTGTTGTGTCAGCAATTGATTGATATTGATTTATCACCATACTTGACCCAAACTGACATACTGAGGGTTAGGGGTTGTTTAACAAGTTTTGAGAATCTGAAAAGTTTCATATTTGTTCAGTCCTCCATCCACTGTCACCAATATGTGACGTTGAACTTCTGATTTTGTACGATCCGTGATGGCTTCCAAAACTACAGCCAAATAGTCCATGAAATAGAAAATGACTAAATCTCGCCTAAGCAATTTCATTGATTCACTCAAAGTGAAGCAGAATATTGGTGACGTATCAATATTCAAACCAACATATCGTGATCTGTGTATTGTGACATATATCAATATATTTAAAACTCTGTAATTTTCTCTCTGATTTCAAAGGTGGATTTTGTCAGCCATTGCCAGTGGAAAACGGCAAGTACGCTGACGAACGATGCCAGCAGTTTCTGATGCCATTGGGTCAGTCATGTGATCTGAGGGAGTGTGACGTTGGCTACATGCAGTCTGGGGTGGCACAGACTTGTCTGGCTAATGGCAAATGGGACCGTGAAGAAGAGTTGCCAGCCTGCTCTCGTAAGAACATTTCTATATCATAAAACAGAGTTTGGGTCTCTGTCATCTGTATGTGTGTGTGTGCGTGAGTGCGGGCGTGGGTGCATGCATGTGTGCGTGCATGCATGTGTGCATGGGGGTGTGGGTTGTTGTGGGTGGGTCGGTGTGGATGGATGGGTGTTTGTGCGTGCGTGCGTGCGCGTGTATGCGTGCGTGTGTGTACATACATTTCTATATTATATCCGAGCTGATCTTAATCAGTTTTGCATGTATGGGACTGAACTTTTGTAGACATACTAGCAAACCCAGTAGGGTGGTTCATAGATTGAGAGCTTTTATAGTTTCACCCTGGGTCCTGGTAGCTAGGATGGGATTGTGCCTGTGACTAATCGTGTCAGTGACGAGTGACTACAAGCTAACTTGCAGCTTGACATTATATAGTAACACTGTAGCTATCCTTGGACATTGTATAATCGCCTTAATTTAGAGGCAGTTTTAACTAAACGATATGAATAGGTGTCTTTTCTTGCCATGCAATGTCACGGTAACTCAGCTAGTGTGTCACAAATGGCCTGCTTTCACTGCCTAAGCCTGAATCAAAACAACTCGCTAAAGGCTGTGGTCTACTTCATCGCATACATAATTAATGTTAAGTAATTACTGGATATAATTATATTTTTTTAATGTATCCTCAGTTTCCAAAGTGCAGAACTATAAATTATAAATTCGATCGAACCTCGTTTTATGGTTACCTTTGTAATACAGCCACCTCACAATTAAGGTCACACTAGGATAGTCCCACATTTTTTGTGTAACAATAAAGTATAAGAAAGCTAGTCTCACTAATAAGGTCACCTCCCCATTGAGGTAACTTTTGGCCCGTCCCAAGGGCGACCTTAATACTGAGGTTACACTGTATTCTCCTTCTTCACAGCTTTATATGTTACATTTCTGTTGTTAAACCGAAGCTGTCTGGTCCTACCTTTTAAATATTATCTTCTTAATAGTGGAATAAATATGTTGAAGGTCCTGACAGGAAATTGTGTTTAATTGGCCTGAAACTGTGTTGACAGTTTGAATGTTGCAGCCATGAAATGTTACAATTGTAAACACGACCGTGAGGCAGGTTGGACTAACCACAATTGTCCTTTAATGATTGGTGCTTCACTTGGTTTCTACTCATGCACTGAAGACCTGACTTAGCTAATTGATACAGAGAACTTCTTACTCATAATTACCACCTCCGGTGTTAAAGGATAATTCTGGGTAGTGAAACATAAAACCTTGCTTTGAAAGATCTAGCTATGTCTGGCACTTTGACAAACACACATGGACACATACATGTACCAGTACGTCTACATGCAGGCAGGCAGACACGTGCATGCTCAAACATACTCAGGCATAAATGTGTACTCTTGCATGCATGTTAATTATGTAACATAATATAATATGTTATGTCATTATGAATGTTTTTGTGTAGTTCTTTACTAACATTGAATTTTGATTATTATTAATATTTATTATTATTACTATTTGATTTATTTTTATTAAAAGGTTATTTCTTAATGGAGTCTCATTGACCTTTACATATATGTAAGTTATTTCAATTTGTACATTTATGGTCAAAATCTGTCTGTTGATTTTGACTGTCTGTCTGTACACACATACATGACCACTCTGTGTAACAATAATACATGTACATAGTTTAATTGGTTAAGATTTGTATACATAATTGAACAAGATTGTAAATTGTGAGAACTTTAAATACAGTTCCGTTGTGTCAAATGTTGTTCTTTTATTTTGCAGATAAAACTGGTCGGTTTCAATATTAACTACATCATTGGTTGTTCACGTTACTGCAACAGTGACTTACTTAATAAGATAAATGGATTGTGGACAGCTGTACATTTTTAGTATTGGCAGCGGTTTAATGGTATTGACTAGTGAGAAGATCAGGTATGTTTAAACCACATGTTAGTTTTTCAGCACAACACTTGTGAAGAATAATTATGTAAATGTGTAATTTGTTGTAGCGTGTGGATCAGACTGTTATGGCTGTGACACAAATGGACCATCAAGATGTGATCCTGATAAATGCCATGAAAGGTTTATCTTCAACAATAACACACAGACTTGTCTCGGTGAGTGAAATCAGTTTTGAAATAAATAAACTATGTGTCCTTTTTAATGAGTTATTTGTAGACTTTATTTCTCGACATTGGGGGTTGCCTTCGATTGACAAAGGCTACGTTGTATAAAATGTTTTGACAATCAGCATGTTATTTATGTCAGAGCATCTCAGTTTTATTAGATGTCTATAAAAATCTCATTTATATAGCGCAGTATCTAGTCCATAGGAGTTTTCGTAGGACTGCTCATTGTTCTTTACACTTTACTCCCTGACAGATCTGGTCAATCAAACACCATCGTGACTTCTCTGGGAAGCACTCACCAATGCTGAATTACCTGTGTGACGAATATTCATACACAAATATCCACCACAGTCTCTAGCCAGGTACTCAAAGAAAAAGGCGACACATAGTGCCATATGGTGAAGACCCATAACAACATGTTATGACTCAATAACTGTTTAAGCATACTATATCTACGATGGTTGGCAAAGAAAACAGATGCCCGGAGAGTGGAAGGGAAATTGAGGCAAGGACACCTAGACTGTTATTGGTGGATTGTGTAAAGAGAGACTTGGAAGGATTGGGAGAGGAGTGGAGAATGAGAGGGACAGATAGCAAGGGATGGAGACGGTTGGCGGAGACAGCAGTGCAAGATCTGTGAGGGAAAAGAAATCGGGGATCAGTATCGAGACCTGCCTCACTCCTAAAAGATAGGGAAACTGCCTCCCCCCTAACAGACAGGGAAACTGTCTCACCCCTAACAGATTGGGAAACTGCCTCACCCCTAACAGACAGGGAAACTGCCTCACCCCTAACAGACAGGGAAACTGCCTCACCCCTAACAGATAGGGAAAGTGCCTCACCCCTAACAGACAGGGAAACTGCCTCCCCCCAACAGACAGGGAAACTGCCTCACCCCTAACAGACAGGGAAACTGCCTCACCCGTAACATATAGGGAAACGAGGAGAACAACAACAATACATTTAATTGGTGAAATACGCTACAGTGTATCTTTATACATGTAAACAATTCCATGGAACTAGTTTATTCTGCAAATTCAACACATTAAATAAATCTTTCCACTTCTATGTGAATCAGTTTTCCAGTTTTTTCAGATGTAATAACTTCTGTATACAGTATTGTTCGTGTAGAGTTTGTTTCGTGTGAACTTGGTAATTTGTAGCCTGTGCGCCAGAGTGTTTATTCTGTGATGAAAGTGGACCATCAAGATGTGATCCTGATCAATGCCTAACTAAGTTTGTCTACAACAGCAATACCCAGACTTGTGTCGGTGAGTGAAATCAATTTTGGGACAAATAAATCACAATAGGCACATTAATTCTGATCATGGTATACTCTGTGTCTGCGATACAATGTTAGTCATAGTCTGCACTTGCCGGTAAAACCCCAGGCAATAGTTGTATGTCGGTTGATTCAGATAGAATAATGTTAGTATTTATCATCATTGGGGACACGCCGATTCCCCGAGTCAGCACTGTTCATTGGTTTATTGATTTGAAAAGAGGATGCCCTTTGCAAATCGAAAGGTAACATGGCAGAGGGACGATTTTGACAATTTTGAAGGATATTATGCTAATTTACTTGATACACTGGTGATAATAGGAGGCAGACAATCCAATTGACAACATAACGAAATGTGGCTTTCAAAGACGTTAACTGCTTCACAAATAAATTCAGTAAAAACATAATTGTAGAAGCAGGTTTAAAAATAAGCATGTACACCACAAGTGGGTTTGGTCGTGAACATTTGCATAACTTCTTCGTTGATTTTATTGAATATAGGCCCCTAATGAAAGATACATGTAGAATAATGACTTCAATGTTTGTAGCCCCGCCATCCAACTGTGAGGTCTACACATTTAATTCTGCCACGAACCAAACAGAATGTTCCCGGTGCGATAGAAACTTTGGTATCATCGACAATAACAAGACTTGTGCAGGTAACTTGGTCAAACTAACGATTGTTGTCATATGTGTAAGGGATCATCTCAGAACATCGATGTCTGAAATCAGACGAACTTTTATCAGGCCTCAGCCCCCACCTCTCTGACAAAAGTTTGTAAGCATTGGCATGATGATATCAATATATTAGCAGCATCGGTCCGAAGGGTAAAATGTTGGTGTCAGACGCCAGACGAAACTGCCACTGACCCGCCTCGGCGTCCGACACCAAATGAAAGTAATTTTGTCTGATATTGGGTTCATTCAGCAACTTCATTACACGGTATTGTTCCAAAGTCTCAAGTGTGCGTCATTTAATTCGTTCATCAGAAAATGACACATGACAAGAGCACACAATCAGAACAGACAGATAATGCTGGATGTGCAATCTTTCGCAGTTCTTGTAGTTCCAGACATATGCCAGCACGATTATTTGAGAGGTACCAAACAGACAGGTACCCAAAGGACACCGTGAGACATTGCAGGATATCTTCTAACTGTGCTTAATTGGTGCTGGTAATTCTGACTCACATGCTTAGTCTACTCAGGGATGGGAAAGTATTGACTGGGGAATGGGAGGGGGTTTACAGGCAATGGAAACATGCTGCTGTGTTACGGCTAAAATTTCAATGAATTGCTGTCTAGAATGTATCCGCAGTGTGGTACCAGCTGTGGTATTACTGTTGTTTGCATTTTTAAAGCAAACATTCGCTACAGAAAATCTGTTTTGATGCGGGGTTTCATTTCTGTAAAAGGTAAAGGGCAGGGGTGCGTCAATAATGGGAATAATATGTTTTTCAATAAAGTCCTTCCACAGCTTTGTTAACCCATTTCATTCTGACAGCTAGTTAGCTGGCCACATTGCTCAGATCTGGACAAAATTACCAATTTACAGTTGTGATAAATTATTTCAACGGGTGGGTCACATACTAATTTTTTGCCAGGTTTTGGTTGAAGAAAAGTATATAAACCCTTACATTTCTGGAATCAGAAGAGAATTGCCTACATGATGGTGTTAAAATTGTTTGTATAGAGTGAGCATAGAAGAAGTTATCTCAAGGTGAAGAAGAAGACTGAAAAGCAATAATAATAAAAACAGATTGTACATCGACTTTGGACTTGTTTTACCTGTATACAACCACTCAGGATGGTCATACATCCAATGAGAGAAATCTGCCAAATTCATTTCTTCAAACAGTGGTAAAAATTTCATGTAAATATCTTGTTTCAGTCGGAAGTTACACATTTCTGAATGAATGTTGTCGAGTATGTGAAAAGATATCTTTCCTGACAGGGATTCACCAACGCTTCAATTATAATATTTTTTCAGGCAACTGTTGAAGAAAAGTGTATAAACCCATACATTTCTGGAATCAGAAGAGAATTGCCTACATGATGGTGTTGAAACTGTTTCTGTAGAGTGAACATGGAGAAGAAGAATGAAAGAAATAAAATAAAAACAAAATGTGTACACAGACTTGGGGCTAGTTTTACCTATATATAGCCACTTAGACATATCATATATCCAGTGAGAGAAACCTCCCAAATTAATTTCTTCAAACAGTGGTAAAAATTTGATGTAAATGTCATATGTAAGTCCAAAGTTATAGTTTTAAGAATGGAAGTCGTCACGTACACAAAATTAGTAATTTCCTTACAGTAATTCACCATTGCCATTGCCTTGGCATTGCAGTTTCCAATGAAAACGAATTACAACACAAGATATAATGTGCATAATAAAATTTAATGAAACAACCCTTCACCGAACTAAGGTAATAATGTCCATGACACTGTTCATGACATCGGCGATGTCACAGTTCATATTGTTCACGTCACTGACTGCCAAGTGCCAACTCACAAGTTGAACAGGCTGTGGAAGTGCGTACAGACACACTCCAAGCTGTTGCCAGTGTTGGCACTGGACACAACAGATTCGTCTGCGTCGTTTTCAGTCGAAATACTGCTCGTACTACTGTCGATTTCACTGTCTTCCACGTCGATATCGCTTCCATCACTAACTGCACCATCATCCGCCATTTTTAAATGCCAAAAATCTCCAAAATATCGAACTCGAACTTCACTCCAAACTTGCAGATAAACACGCGGTTGAAAATTTGCAAATGGCTTCCAAACCGGTAGTGTGGTCATACTGCATCATGGGAAAAATGGTAAAAGCTTGCTACGATGCACACAGTTTCTATAAATACCCGATAAGGCCGTCACGTGCGTTGACTACGCCTGCAGGCGTATCCCGAATGAAAAGGTTAACTACGCCCGTAGGCGTATCCCGAATGAAATGGGTTAATACATTTTCGTGTTTTTTAAAACTGCCTTACTTTAATAAATTATAAAATGGAGTTTTCTCAATTGAACTATGTTTTGTTGTAGCCTGTGCACCAGACTGTTCTTCCTGTGACACGAGTGGAGCGTCAAGATGTGATCCTGATAAGTGCAACAAACGGTTTGTCTACAACAACACGACACAGACTTGCTCCGGTGAGTGCAATAATTGGGGGGACCATAAGTGTGTATCGTTTCAGGGGCCGAGGTCCACTTGTCTCTTTGTATGTTCATGCGCACACCCTTGGGCCATTCTTCTCTCATCTACTTTTATCATAGGACGGGTCCAAATATCATGATGAGATTTGGACCATGTAGGTCAAAATTTCATATCGTGGATACAAATATCACTGGATCCTCATTTCATATGACACTAATCCTGAGCTTGATTCCTGCTGTCTTTGGTTCTTCATATTTAATATATCCATGTTGCCATTTAGCAGTATAGCCGTCTGATGATGATTGCTTATAGCAGTTGAAATGTCACAGAAAAATAAGGAAAAGTAAGTGTAAATATTACTCATTTGAAACATCCACTAGTCTGATGCACCTCTTCATAATGTTTACAACTTGTTGTGTACTGTTTGTTGCAGCCTGTGCCTCCAATTGCTCCTTCTGTCGCCTGCATGGGGCGTCAAAGTGTGACCCTGACAAGTGTGACTACAAGCACGTATACAGCAACGTCACACAGACTTGTGTTGGTGAGTGGAATGATTCTCACTCACCAGGGGATACCGCTTTCTCAATACAACTGAATACAGTACAGTACAATACAGTACAATATAATACAGTACATTACAGTAAAATACAATACCGTACAATACAGTACAATACCGTAAAATACAGTACAACACAATACAGTACTGTACAATACAGTACAGTACAGTAAAATATAATACAGTACATTACAGTACAATACAATACCGTACAATACACTACAATACAGTAAAATACAATACCGTACAATACACTACAATACAGTACAATACCGTACAATACAGTACAACACAATACAGTACTGTACAATACAGTACAATATAATACAGTACATTACAGTACAATACAATACCGTACAGTACACTACAATACAGTACAATACCGTACAATACAGTACAGTACAATATAATACAGTACAATACCGTACAGTACACTACAATACAGTACAATATAGTACAATACACTACAATACAATACAGTACAATAAAATACAATACAATACCGTACAATACACTACAATACAGTACAATATAATACAGTACAATACAATACCGTACAATACACTACAATACAGTACAATACAATACCGTACAATACACTACAATACAATACAGTACAGTACAATACAATACCGTACACTACAATACAGTACAATAGTGTACAGTACAATACAGTACTGTACAATACAGTACAGTACAATATAATATAGTATATTACAGTACAATACCGTACAGTACACTACAATATAGTACAATACACTACAATACAATACAGTACAATAAAATACAATACAATACCGTACAATACACTACAATACAGTACAGTACAGTACAATATAATACAGTACGTTACAGTACAATACAATACCGTACAATACACTACAATACAGTACAATACAATACCGTACAATACAATACAGTACAATAAAATACAGTACAATACAGTACAATACAATACCGTACACTACAATACAATACAGTACAATAAAATACAGTACAGTACAATACACTACAAATACAATACCCTACAGATACAATACCCTATAAATACAATACACTACTGTAGAATACACTACAATACACTACAAATACAATACACTACAGTATAATACTGTACACTACAGTTCAATACAGTACAGTACAATACAATACCGTACAATACATTACAATACACTACAATACAGTACAATACAGTACAGCACAGTACAGTACAATACAATACAAATTTATTGTTCAGTAATTAAAACATTTGACGTTGGTGACTGATACCTCCAGCAGATCATTTTGTGAAACGCTGAAGTTAAGCTGAGCCAGTAATATCATTGCCTACCAAGACTTGGGTTGTTTGTGTGTTGCCCAATACCTATAGGGTGTGATGTTTGGGAAGTAGAAGTAACTATTTGAATGCACAATAAATAACACTCGGCCGCTTGTGAGAATGGTTGAACAGGTATAATTTTATTTGGATTCCCTAGAATCATCGTTAATCTTTGATATGGGGTGCGAGCGTCTGCACTGTTGCCATGGGTAATACATCTGCACTGTTCTCACGGGTAGTACAGGCATATCTGCACTGTTGCCACGGGTAGTACAGTCATATCTGCACTGTTCTCACGGGTAGTACAGTCATATCTGCACTGTTGCCACGGGTAGTACAGTCATATCTGCACTGTTGCCACTGGTAGTACAGTCATAGCTGCACTGTTCTCATGGGTAGTACAGTCATATCTGCACTGTTGCCACGGGTAGTACAGTCATATCTGCACTGTTGCCACAGGTAGTACAGTCATAGCTGCACTGTTCTCACGGGTAGTACAGTCATATCTGCACTGTTGCCACGGGTAGTACAGTCATATCTGCACTGTTCTCACGGGTAGTACAGTCATATCTGCACTGTTCTCACGGGTAGTACATTCATATCTGCACTGTTCTCACGGGTAGTACAATCATATCTGCACTGTTGCCACGGGTAGTACAGTCATATCTGCACTGTTGCCACGGGTAGTACAGTCATATCTGCACTGTTGCCACGGGTAGTACAGTCATATCTGCACTGTTGCCAAGGGTAGTACAGTCATATTTGCACTGTTCTCACGGGTAGTACAGTCATATCTGCACTGTTCTCACGGGTAGTACAGTCATATCTGCACTGTTCTCACGGGTAGTACAGTCATATCTGCACTGTTGCCACAGGTAGTACAGTCATATCAGCACTGTTGCCACGGGTAGTACAGTCATATCTGCAATGTTCTCACGGGTAGTACAGTCATATCTGCACTGTTGTCACGGGTAGTACAGTCATATCTGCACTGTTGCCACAGGTAGTACAGTCGTATCTGCACTGTTCTCACAGGTAGTACAGTCATATCTGCACTGTTGCCACAGGTAGTACAGTAATATCTACACTGTTGCCACTGGTAGTACAGTCACATCTGCACTGTTCTCACAGGTAGTACAGTCATATCTGCACTGTTCTTACAGGTAGTTCAGTCATATCTGCACTGTTCTCACAGGTAGTACAGTCATATCTGCACTGTTCTCACGGGTAGTACAGTCATATCTGCACTGTTGCCATGGGTAGTTCAGTCATATCTGCCCTGTTGCCACGGGGAGTACAGTCATATCTGCACTGTTGCCACGGGTAGTACAGTCATATCTGCACTGTTCTCATGGGTGGTACAGTCATATATGCACTGTTGCCACAGGTAGTACAGTCATAGTACAGTCATCTGCACTGTTGCCCCAGGTAGTGCAGTCATATGTGCACTGTTGCCCCAGGTAGTACTGTCATATCTGCACTGTTGCCACGGGTAGTACAGTCATCTGCACTGTTGCCACAGGTGGTACAGTCATATCTGCACTGTTGCCGCAGGTAGTGCACTCATATCTGCACTGTTGCCACAGGTAGTTCAGTTATATTTGCACTGTTCTTACGGGTAGTACAGTCATATCTGCACTGTTGCCACAGGTAGAACAGTCATATCTGCACTGTTCTCACAGGTTGTACAGTCATATCTGCACTGTTGCCACAGGTAGTACAGTCATATCTGCACTGTTCTGACGGGTAGTACAGTCATATCTGCACTGTTGCCACGGGTTGTACAGTCATAACTGCACTGTTGCCACAGGTAATACAGTCATATCTGCACTGTTCTCACGGGTAGTACAGTCATATCTGCACTGTTGCCACGGGTAGTACAGTCATATCTGCACTGTTGCCACGGGTAGTACAGTCATATCTGCACTGTTGCCACGGGTAGTACAGTCATATCTGCACTGTTGCCACGGGTAGTACAGTCATATCTGCACTGTTGCCACGGGTTGTACAGTCATATCTGCACTGTTGCCACAGGTAGTACAGTCATATCTGCACTGTTGCCGCAGGTAGTGCACTCATATCTGCACTGTTGCCACAGGTAGTTCAGTTATATTTGCACTGTTCTCACGGGTATTACAGTCATATCTGCACTGTTGCCACAGGTAATACAGTCATATCTGCACTGTTCTCACGGGTAGTATAGTCATATCTGCACTGTTGCCACGGGTAGTACAGTCATATCTGCACTGTTGCCACGGGTAGTACAGTCATATCTGCACTGTTGCCACGTGTAGTACAGTCATATCTGTACTGTTGCCACGGGTAGTACAGTCATATTTGCACTGTTCTCACGGGTAGTACAGTCTTGACCAGTGGAGTCAACACTAAGGAAAAATACTGTGTCAGTGGACTTCCAGGATATCTGCCATGGGTAGGGTAATCAGCTACCACCCCGGCTTGTGTGGATGTGCGAAACCATTTGTGATTTCTTCTCAAGTCAAAGCTGGCAATAGTACTGTCAAGCCTCATTATATGCGGTGGTTGGGATTGTAATGGAGGTCACAGTAATGTGCTCCCTTCTACCACCAGGGGAGCTACTAGTAGCAGCAGTCAATGTACCAGGTTCAAGCATTACGTACTACTGCGAGTCTCTGCGGATTACTATAATAATGGACTCTGAACATGGAGAATAAAACAATACGTGTTTATATAGTTCCATGTCTGAAATCAAATTCGACATACATAGTGTCCTAGGGGCGATACAAGACAAGACCAGTCTGTGGCAGGGGTCAGCACACTGATAGTTTTCCCATTGGCGACCATGTTAACGTTTTGTCTGATTATAAGAAAACTTGACCTATAAAATGTCTTAAACTTCCCACCTGCTGTTATCATCATCTCATTGACATGCTGGTCGAGTTTAGTGAAAATCTAATATTTCTAGCTCTTGCAAAATGCCTGTATGTATGAAACCCATCAATATTTACAAATTGATGCAGGCAGTAATCTGGCTAAAGGGTTAACTAGCGAAATTGCTGACAAATACCCTTCTGCTTAGTAAAATCAGCTAAAAATACACTGTTTTACTGTCAACAGCTTCTACAATCACATCTAGAAATCTGACTACTCAAATGCACTTATGTCAGGTGAATATTGTAAAAAAATAATTTCCCAAAAATATACTGTACTTTTTCGTCTAACAGTGTCCTGACCCCAGCAGCACCTACCAACATATGGCTACAGCGGTGCTGCCACCTGGCGATTAAGCACTAACATACATAGGCTGTACATATAGATGGTACATATTAGCATGCTACAAGAGTACATGTAACAGTTAATAATACACATAAGATACACTATTAGTACACATGATACACAACAACATATTTAGGTCTTTCCACACATTAAGACGTTTGATCCATACATGGCTTACAAAGCTTATTAAAAGGGCCAACCAGCATTAATGGGTATTATGTGGAAATGTCACAGACTGTCAGATGCCCCATATCGCCAATCTTACCACTGGCGGCAGAAATTCCAGGTCCATGACAGGCCTTGTAATAATCGAACCTGTATTGTAAGAAGGCACGTAATAATGATGCTTATATGTACTTGGTGGACTTTAGTTAAATTATTGTTGTTTAGCAGAATAAATAATTTAGGTCAATCTATTATTCTTTGATTGATTGTTTAAATTAGGTCAAAAGATGCCTACAGACCTATCCATAAACCACATTTTATATATAGATTTTTTTAAATTTGGTGAAAGGCACATATTCGACCGTTAAATCTCATAAAATGTTGATTTTATATGAAGCAAAAATATTGGTTATATCCCCAAAGTAGATCATGAAATGTCGGTTTTATTAACTCAAAGGTGCATGGCCTGAAACCGTGACATTTGTTTCCATGTAAGAAATATCTTCAATATAGCTAATTGAACTGAATATGTTGCAGCTTGTCCAGAAAACTGTCAGAGGTGCCGGTACAGTGCATCAGAAGAGAGGGCAGAATGCTCGCTGTGCGAACGTGAATTTGTTATTGTCAACACTAACTATACCTGTGCAGGTAAAATGTCCTCATAGGAGTTTAGCTTATGATAGAAATTAATTGGCCAAAATTGACCGCCATTGAATTGTTTTAGTCCTCCAGGTGGCAGCACATCTAAAATGAGGCACAGTATCAGTAACGTCTTGTAGAAGACATCATTTTGTATTATGTTGTTAGTGAAGTTATATATTGTAGAATAAATGTCATTGAGTAATATGTGACAACATCGGCTGTTTGCAAATTAAATGTTTCGTTTATAATTTGAACATTTCGCCAGTGCAACTTTCAAATCGCTAACTCTGTTTCAGGCTTTTTAAAGGCAATTTGGCAGGCTGTATGACTAGTATTAATAACAGTAATAATTATAATAATAAACATTTTCTATTCATGATAACCTCATAAAATATACATTTTATCTTCCTAAGCATTGTGAGTTTAAGACATGAATGTACAGGTAAAATTATGTAAAACTGCTAAACAAATTAATTATATAAAAGACTAGATTGTACTATAATTATATCATAATGCAGTAAAAATATATTAAAAAAATATTAAATAGATATTATTATAAATAAATGTTAACAAACGAGTACTGGATGTAGCACCTTTCTATGAGAATTTGTTGTAGCGTGTGGCCACAATTGTTTGACCTGCAACAAGAATGGACCAGCAAAATGTGACCAGCATTCTTGCTACCGCGCCTACGCCTACAGAAATTCCACTCAAACTTGTGTTGGTGAGTCATGGAAACCCAATCACTAAGTTAAAGAACTCATCAAGAACATCAGTATGAAGCAGAATTCATACTTATACATTTTAAGAGTTTCTTTAGTGACCGAGACAATGGTGCATTTAACTATAATCAAGTAGGAGTGCAGTGGCACAGTGGATAGAGCATCAGGCTCTCAATCGAGGGAACCCAGGTTCGAATCTTGTGCTGCCATGTTGAACCTTGGACAAGTTCATTCACTCTACGTTGCTCCAGTTCACTCACTATATTGATGAGTACTTAGCTATAGGTCATGGTGGGTATTTGTGTACGAATAGTCTTCGTGCATTAATAGTCGCATGGCTTCCCAGAGAAGTTGAGATGGTGTTCGATTGAACAGGTCTGCCAGGGAGTAAAGTGTACAGCGCTTTGAACAGTCCTGAGGACTGGATATGCGCTGTATAAAAAGCCCCTATAAGTATGTATGGATATATGTATGTACATGTGTCTGTGTAAGTATGTATGTATGTAAGTATGTATGTATATCAAAGCTTTGATTGTAGGGCACCATATTTTCATAGGTTCATTTGCAATCTGATTATTAAATTAATGATTCATGTAGCTATACAGCGTTGGGATCAGTTACCGTAACGACTAATGTATTCCGACACCCAAATGTCATTATATTCTCAGCTGTCTAAAAACAAAATTTTTGGGTCGTAACCATGGTGCTAAGAACCACAGCTGTATGTGTATAAGGTTATGATGTGTGACGTAACGACACCTACAATTTGCTTGCAGCGTGTCCTGCGCGCTGTGAGAGTTGTGAGTATAATGAGACCAGTACAAGGACGGAGTGTGTCCGATGCAGGAAGCTTTCTGCTCTCAAGGACGACGACGGCACATGCAAACGTGAGTGCCACCTCTTCCGTCAGAGTGATCATGAGAGTTAAAACTTCTCTTAAACAAATCTCAAAGTGGTATTTACGCAAGCAAGCAAACAAGCACACTAATGCCATCCACTCACTTGCATATGATACACCTACTGTATTCAGCCTATCAAGCACACATGCCCTAATAAGCACACATGCCCTAATAAGCACACATGCCCTAATAAGCACACATTCCATAATAAGCACACATGCCCTAATAAGCACACATGCCCTAATAAGCACACATTCCATAATAAGCACACATGCCCTAATAAGCACACATGCCCTAATAAGCACACATTCCATAATAAGCACACATGCCCTAATAAGCACAATGCCCTAATAAGCACACATTCCATAATAAGCACACATGCCTTAATAAGCACACAGGTCACTAAGCGCACTTGCCTTTATAAGCATATACCGTTAATGTAGTTTAGTGAGAAATTAATATATGACGGACACGGGGAATAATTTTAATTTTTTTGAGCGTTAAACTAATTTGGTGTATTGTTTATGTACAAAATTTTTCCTATTAAAAACTACACATTTTACGTGACTTAACAAGATTACTGTCCAGAGCAAAAACTGCAGATGGCAAGTAGACTAGGAAACCTAAAGTTGGTTTATCGATAGTCCTACATGTTATGTTCTATGTGCAACCCGACCTGTTTGAATGAAATTTCAGAAATGATGTTTATCACATTTTGCCCTGTAACCTTTCGAATAAAGTTTGTTATTGCTTGCAGCCTGTCCACCTCACTGTCTGAATTGCACGTACAGCTTCAACAATGACAGGACAGAGTGCTTTAGTAGCCAAGATGGTTTTGGCATCAGAACGGACAACTATACGTGCCCAGGTGATTACGTCATGTTAACCACTTCAGTTTATGCTTGGCACCCGAGTGGATGGCCATGATTGATTTGATGCTTCTACAATATAAAATTGTGTGCTCTTTTTTCCTGTCGATATATAACACTGTTAGTTTTGCATGTATGCATGGGCATAAATTTGGTATATGATGTAGTGGACCCATTGGGATGGTTTGTCGATTTAGATTTTTTTGAAATTCGTCTGAGGGATGGGGGTATTGAGAGGGCTCAGTATTCCAAAACGCTGTACTCCAGTAGTAGAATTTAATGGTTTTCTGTATCGTCATGAAGATAATAGTGCCATTTACAAATATGTTACTGGGTGTATGCAACAATTTTGATTAGTTCTTATGTTACTGACATTTCAAAATCATGAACATATAACTCTGTATGAGTTCTGCCTGTCTCTGGTCATGTCAGCCTAGTGAACGTTGTAAATCTGGGTTCGAATACTCTTGCAGCCGTGTCAAACCTTAATTGGGCAAGTTTGTTCACTCTATGTTGCTCCAGTTCACTCAGCTGTATTAATGAGTACCTGGCTATAGACAATAGTGAGCATTTGTGTATGGATAACCTTCACACAGTAATTGCAACATGGCTGAATGCTTCCCAGAGAAGTCAAGAGGGTGTTCAAAGTAATAACTCTACTAGGGGAACGAACTGTAAAGTGCTCTGAGCAGTTCCATGGACTGGACACAGCGCTGTATAAGAACTTAAGTTTAGTGTTTGTTTATGTAGCCTTTGTGTATGATAGACCTTCTGTTTGCAGCCTGTCCGGACTACTGCAAGCACTGCACATACAGCTTTGTCAACAACAGAACTGAATGTTACAACTGCTACCATAAATTCGTTGTCAGGGAAGACAACTACACTTGCATAGGTGATTATTAATATCTTTGTAGGCCTGTTTGCACAGAGAGTATAGGCTATTGCTGTTGCGTGTTTGTACTATTGCCATCCTTTTCAGTAATCATCGTCTGGGGTAATTAGCCATACCATTATATAACCACTTTGAAGTAGTGCAAGATGCGGTATGTGACTTACTTGAATTGACTTAAATGCCTAGGGCAATTTGACCCCTCGCTAGACTTCACACCCCTCCGTTTCGTCCTGTCTAGAGCACACCACTCTGCTGTTATAAGTGTTAGTCCAGTGTCCTGTCTAACCTGGTCTTCCAGATTTAACAAGATTTAACAAGATTGCCGTCTGGAGCTTATAGCTCTGGACAAGGAAGCCTTTGGCTTATTGAGAGTCCAACAATTTTACACCCACGTATAACCTGCCCTCCCCAGATAGCTGTCAATTTTATTTTTGAACATATTCACACCGCTAGCATTAACACAATCATCAGATAATTTGTTCCAGTCATTTATTGTCCTCTGAGAGAATTAGTACTTTCTCATAGCGAACCTACACTGTTGCTTGACTAATGCTGCATTGTGCCCTCTGGTTATAGTGCCTTCTTTCAGTTTGAAGAAAATATTTCTATCAATATCATCATAACCATTCAATATCTTAAAAACTTCTATTTGGTCTCCTCTTAGTCTCCTAGTCTCTAGTTGTCAACCAACATTCCGCGGCCTTCTTCTTTTTCTGAGTCCTTTAAAGTCTTCTTTGAAAGTCGACTGAGTTAAAAGAAATTTTAGAAAGATGGAGGAAGTTGAAAGATGGGCTGCTGATAGGGAAGAGTAGAGGTCAACGACAGAAAGGGCAGTACAACAGTACAGGGCCTGACTCTCACATTAGTACAACAAGACTAGTAGGCAGAACAAGTTGAAAGATGGGCTGCTGATAGGGAAGAGTAGAGGTCAACCACAGAAAGGGCAGTACAACAGTACAGGACCTGACTCTCACATCAGTACAACAGGACTAGTAGGCAGAACAAGTTGAAAGATGGGCTGCTGATAGGGAAGAGTAGAGGACAGAAAGGGCAGTACAACAGTACAGGACCTGACTCTCACATCAGTACAACAGGACTAGTAGGCAGAACAAGTTGAAAGATGGACTGCTGATAGGGAAGAGTAGAGGTCAACGACAGAAAGGGCAGTACAACAGTACAGGACCTGACTCTCACATCAGTACAACAGGACTAGTAGGCAGAACAAGTTGAAAGATGGGCTGCTGATAGGGAAGAGTAGAGGTCAACGACAGAAAGGGCAGTACAACAGTACAGGACCTGACTCTCACATCAGTACAACAGGACTAGTAGGCAGAACAAGTTGAAAGATGGGCTGCTGATAGGGAAGAGTAGAGGTCAACGACAGAAAGGGCAGTACAACAGTACAGGACCTGACTCTCACATCAGTACAACAGGACTAGTAGGCAGAACAAGTTGAAAGATGGGCTGCTGATAGGGAAGAGTAGAGGTCAACGACAGAAAGGGCAGTACAACAGTACAGGGCCTGACTCTCACATTAGTACAACAAGACTAGTAGGCAGAACAAGTTGAAAGATGGGCTGCTGATAGGGAAGAGTAGAGGTCAACCACAGAAAGGGCAGTACAACAGTACAGGACCTGACTCTCACATCAGTACAGCAGGACTAGTAGGCAGAACAAGTTGAAAGATGGGATGCTGATAGAGAAGAGTAGAGGTCAACCACAGAAAGGGCAGTACAACAGTACAGGACCTGACTCTCACATCAGTACAACAGGACTAGTAGGCAGAACAAGTTGAAAGATGGGCTGCTGATAGGGAAGAGTAGAGGTCAACGACAGAAAGGGCAGTACAACAGTACAGGACCTGACTCTCACGTCAGTACAGCAGGACTAGTAGGTAGAACAAGTTGAAAGATGGGCTGCTGATAGGGAAGAGTAGAGGTCAACCACAGAAAGGGCAGTACAACAGTACAGGACCTGACTCTCACATCAGTACAGCAGGACTAGTAGGTAGAACAAGTTGAAAGATGGGCTGCTGATAGGGAAGAGTAGAGGTCAACGACAGAAAGGGCAGTACAACAGTACAGGACCTGACTCTCACGTCAGTACAGCAGGACTAGTAGGTAGAACAAGTTGAAAGATGGGCTGCTGATAGGGAAGAGTAGAGGTCAACCACAGAAAGGGCAGTACAACAGTACAGGACCTGACTCTCACATCAGTACAGCAGGACTAGTAGGTAGAACAAGTTGAAAGATGGGCTGCTGATAGGGAAGAGTAGAGGTCAAAGACAGAAAGCACATGACATGCCATGAAGTTTATATTGAACGTCAGGCAAGTGAGGATCATCCTGCGAAGTAGAGTCATAATTTGGGGTTCGCGGGATGTCTGTTTATTAATAACTGACACGAGTGCTTCATTATCTGTAAAGAAGCGTATGCTCTGATTTGCCCATGCCTCCCCCCAGACTTCTACCGCAGCCATGATAGGGAACAACTCTAACACTGCAATGTTCCGTGAAAACCATGATTGAGGCCATTCTCCCCAAAACCATTCCTTGCCATACACTGCCCCGTATCCTACGCTGCCCGATGCATCGGTGTATAGATCCAAACATTCACCTGTGCGAAACGTCTCATTCAGGAAAAATGCCCTACCATTGAAATTTCTCAAAAATTCCTGCCATACTTTCAAGTCAAGCTTCGCCTGTCGAGTCAGCCTAATATGATGATGAGGTCTGGTTACGCCGACAGTTAGATCGATAAGGCGCCTTAAAAAACATCTTCCGGCCACTACCACACATGAAGCATGTCCTAAAAAGCCGATCAATGATTGGAGTTGCTGAAGAGTGACTTTCTGTTTTGCTAAGAACTCGGACACTAGTGACTTACATTTGTCTAGCTTATCCTCGGGGAGTCTGGCTTCTAACCTCACCGTGTCCAATGTAATGCCTAGGAAAGGAAGTACAGTAGCAGGACCCTGTGTTTTCTCTGGCGCTAGTGGCACACCCATCTGCCCACAGAGTGATATGAATGCATTCATATCAGTTGTACATTTTGCAGAAGAATCTGCGAGAAACAGGAAGTCATCAATATAATGAAACATTTCTGAAACACCCAACTTAGTCTTAGCTACCCACTCCAAAGCACTACTGAACGCTTCGAAAATTGAACAAGAGCTAGCACACCCCATGGGAAGAACAGCATCCATATAAAATTTGCTCCTCCATTGAAACCCTAACAAAGGCGTGTCTTGCGGGGATACTGGTATTATACGGAATGCTGCTTCGATGTCCAACTTACCCAGAAAAATTGTGCGAGGAGATTTCTTTATGAAAGTAATGGCATCCTGCACTATGGCATACTGCACGGAAGAGAATTCTCGTGGGATACAGTCATTAACAGATGATCCCCCTGGATACGACAAATGGTGAATTACCCGATACTCACCGGGTGCCTTCTTAGGGACAACTCCAAGTGGGGAGACCCTGAAATTTGGAACATTAGGTGGCGCATTGTAGGGTCCGATAATGCGACCTAGGTTCAATTCTTTTGCAATCTTCGCATCTATTATTTCTGGGTATGTAAATGCAGATTTCAGGTTTGTTATTATCGCTTGATGTTGCACTGGCAGGCCAATACACCCTATTCTAAAACCATAAGTAAAACCATGAAGCAGATATTGGGCTAGCTTACTATCATAATCTTGTAATACATCATGTAATACTGATGGGGAAACCGGTGATGGCAGCAGCTGCTGCTTACTGTCTGGGGTTATTGCGTTGGGCAACTGCAGGATACAGGCCTGTACTGGCCTGTCTACTGTTGAAGCGGGGACACTGTGCAGCCGGGTGTCCTGCACCACATCGCTTACATTTATGCTGGTAGCGACATCTGCGACTGTCGCAGGGCAGGGCCTTGTTGTATGCAAAGCAGGGGTTTGTACTTTGAGGTGGTGGCCGGCGGGCCCCACCCTTGCCATGAAAGGGGGCGCCTCCGTATGGAACACCCACCGTCCTACCTGCCTGAAGCCAAAGCTCAGATTCCACTGTGTCCCACCCCCAGTTATGCAGCATTCGCATTGCATGGAAAGATTCATCATACCCCTGCCAATTACTACCCCGTTCTGACAGATCCCGAATCGTCTGAATATATTTTAACATTGCTGGGGCTTCTGGGTAATGAATGGGTTGGGTCAGGTAGATTGACATGTAGATCTGGAAAGCCCTAGACCACAGAGGAAAGGAAGTGATTGATGGCTTAGCCCTTGGTTCGACACATACCACAGATGTACCCTCTTCCATCCCCGACTGCAACCCTAACGATAGCTCTTGGGGGACTGCTTTGCGTTGAGGCAAGAGGGATGCTAATTCAATGAACTCGCCTGCCCACACCATTGCTCTGGTTTTATCGGGAACATGGGCATGCAGCGACAGAGAGGAGGAAGTGAATGCCCTCACCCTATCCTGCGTTCCCATTGGGAGCCTGTCTAGAACCCCCCCGACACCTGTCTCAAAACCATTGACAGATGGCCAAGGAGTCGCCAACCCAGAGGCCGTCACTCTGGGCAGGGAAGACTCTGGTGGACCTATGTCCCCGACAGACTGACCCAAGGCCGTCACTTGGGACAGCTGTGGAGCAGTTGGTAAGAACTCACCACCATGCACATTATCATCAATTGGGACTACAGTGTCTAGTCAATTGTTCAGTCAACATCTGGTGCATCTGTTGCAGCATAGTGTTCGACTGCTGCATACGCTCCTCAATGTTCTCTTCCCACTGCTGACGAGCTGCTGTCGCTGTCTCACTTTCCAACAGTGGCGCTGCGGTTGCGCCCTGCCGCTCATAGTCGTGAGTCAAATGGCCAACTCCAGGATGCACTTCGGACAGACGTGCCCGAGTTACAACAGGCCGCCTCGCACGTGTTCGGGGTCGACCCCGAGTTGCGGTTGGCATTGGCTGTCCAGTTGGTGGGCGATCCGATGTCACCATCCGGCTGCGAGTCCGAGTTGGCTCTATTATGGCTGCCACCGGGCGAGTCGAACTCTGGCTGCGTGCTCTTTTCGGAGCCATCCTGCAACAATTATGCATTGCCGTTGTGGCACGTGTTATTTAATGCATGACAGAATTGCTTTGCTATCGTACTGGCAATTAGAGTAACTATTAAGATCTAAAGATCAACCAGCTGAAACAGATAAACTAATTTGTCCGGATGCTAACCTGAAATAAGTTGTAATGTCATTATGGCCACCTTAGTCTGGAATAAAGTTAATTAATTAGCCATGACACGCCGCCAACATACAACTTTAAATACCATAACAAAGATGTCAATCAGACCGGCTTCCTGAAACGGCAACACGGTTGGCAAGAACGCCACACTGGTACCGTCTGGGCCAAAGCGCCAGAAACCCCAAGCTGGCCATATTATCACACTGACAGGATGTTTCACTGGAATGAACGCCACACTGGTACCGTCTGGGCCAAAGCGCCAGAAACCCCAAGCTGGCCATATATCACTGACCTGCTTCACTGGAAAGAACGCCACACTGGTACCGTCTCACACCAGAAACCCCGAGTAGGCTACATCGTCACGCAGACAGGATGCCCATCTGGACCGAACACCCAGCTGTCCGTATGTCTCGGTGCTATGCTATTAACACAAGTCAATATAGACCGAAAACAATCATTACATCCATGTTGCAGATGTGCTATCAAGCAATGCAACTGTCACCATCTAAGAAACTAGAAACTTAGTTAAATATAAAGTTATTACTATCTTGGTTGGAGCGACAGTTATTGGCCGACTCCGCAAGATGTTGAAAATGATGCCTTCCTGTCTGACATGGGTGACCTGCTACTATTATTTCTAATTGACAGTCGAATATCTGCAACGGAATTATAGTGAACACAGTAAATGCAGTAACCTGCGACCTTACACCAGATGTCTGTCCTGAAAAATAAAAAAATAAAAAAAAATAAAATAAAAATACCTGCCTAAAATTATGTTATTCTATCCGAAACAGTTTATGACAACTGTGAAGTCAGGACATGACCACCTGGCACAAACCCGAACTAAATTATGACAATATTACCGTTGTTACATAATCAGCCACATTATAATGTGCAATAAATACAAGACCACTAGGCATAAAACAATATATACACCTTTGTTTTATGTGCCGAAATGTGGGCTCGGTCAACCTGAGGTACAGGAGACTAGCATGGGCTCAGTCACAGGCCTGGCCTTGGGATGTCGAGCCCACATTTCTCTCTTATCACGTTAATAAATAAACGTCATTCATTTGGCCTTTTTTCATCACTATATTGGACTCCGTGTTGTTGCTTGCATAAAACAATATATACACCTTACAACCCAATAAAGTTGGTAAAAGTCGACTCATTGGCTAGTCTGCCCTCAAAATACCACCACCTGTCAGAATACAACTACACAGACATGATTTGAAAATGAGACTGCAAAACACCACCACCTGTCATACCGCTGAACACCATCCATATTTTACGACCGAACACTGTCGGTAACTAATCAGCGAATCATGTAATCTACACGCAAAAACACCACCACCTGTGATAAAAATTGACCACATACAACTGACGACCGAACACCGTCGGTAACTAATTAGCAATGCATTTATAATGCAATCTGTATAACACTGAAAATATCTATGTAACGTACACTCTTTGGGCAAAGACACAGACGCTGTATTATAGATGAAACCGAAGTGGTTGATTTTTAATTAACCTGACTAAGAAGACTGCTATCGGACAACAGCACTCGAGCAGGTGTGAAATTCAAAACTGCAGGAGTCTAATATTTCCTAGCAGTGGCCTGTGCCCGTGACACAGACCATGAACTTCAACTTTTAAATTTATCACAAACTTTCAGTGAAACAACTAAACTCGATTATTAACTACAATTAACTAACCCTAGCTGCAATGCCACCAAGTGTCTTAATTACCTCATAGTTAATTTCCGCGAGTTACCTCGGGCCATTACCATCAATCTTACTAGAGTGTCCCGTGACCAGCCCTCTTTATCGCCCACAGCTACATCCAAGTCTACAGCCACTTGGCAGCCTTGAGAATCGCCCCCCGATAACTACGGAATAATTTGTAATTCCCCAAGTCGTTGAAGTGTACACCATCAGTACGAAATATCTGTTCCTGCGGATTCCAAAAACCTTTATGTTTCCAGAACGAAACTTGGTGGCATTGCTCGCATTCGGCCCTAATGATCTCGTTCACCATAACGGCGCGCGCTGCCCCCTCAGCATGCGAAAAATCTCGCCAACTTACACGGCGTATCAGTTGGCCAATAACAACCTGACCCACCCCGGATGCAATAAGTTCGGTGGCGAACTCTAAAATTTCCCACGCGATCTGCTGCGGAGAGGACCCCCCTGTCGACACATCGTTCGATCCGGCGTGGATAAGCACGAGCTGGGGAGTTAACAACGCATATCGTTCCCAGTGCTCCTCCGACCGCAGCGATCGCACGGTGGCCCCTCGACGGCCAACGTATTTCACATCGAAACCGTGGCCGTCGACGGCAAAATCTGTTGAAACCCCGGGCCAAACCCACGAAGGACCGGCTGACTCTAAAAACCGAGCCAACCAAAACACATGGCTATCTCCCACAATCACGGCTCTATTCAGCCCTCCAGTCGCCATTTTAACTTAACTAACTTAGCGATTAACGAACAAAGAAACGGCTGAGCGTACAATGCACGGTGAAATAAAAGTATACTCAGGCTTTCTGCCGCTTGCTGGAGTGTAGATCAACACGGATGTCGTCGACCGATGTTGAGACCCGACGTGAAAAACGCTACCGCGGAATCGCTAACACGCACTAAAATTGACGCTGAATTCTGACGAGTTCGTACAACCGATAAATTCGAATATGGCCGTCGCCGGGACCGCTCTGGCCTTTTATACCCTGCGCGACGGGACTTATTTTCACTGTATTCATACGCTAAAGCGCGGGAAAACCTGTTACTATTCAAATGCTGGACTCTTGACCTCTTCGGTACCGTGTCCCCTGTTTACCTAGCATGACTTAAATGTTGACTTTGATTGCCTCGCGTAAAAATTATTATGCAATGTATTTGCATAACCCCATGTGTGCTTTGTTTGTAGCATGTCCGGAGCAGTGTATTAACTGCAGATATAACCTCGCCAAAGAGACGGCAGAATGCACCATGTGTGAGGGTGGCTTCGGGATCAGGACTGACAATTACACCTGCACAGGTGAATATGTACATTCAACATTTCTACCTGCACTAGTGAATATGTACATTAGACATTTCCACTTGCACTGGTGAATATGAACATTCGGCGTTTCCACTGACACTAGTGAATATGTACATTCAAAATTTTCACCTGCTCTGGTGGCTATGAACATTCAACATTTCCACCAGCACAGATATATACACCTGTATATATATATATATATATTCGACATTTCGACCTGTACATGTGAATATGTACATTTGACATTTTCACCTGTATAGGTGAATATGTACATTTGATATTTCCACCTGCACAGGTAAATATATACATTCAACATTTCCACCTGTACAGGTGAATATGTACATTCGACATTTCCACCTGTACAGGTGAATATGTACGTTCAACATTAACACCTGTGCAAGTGAATATGTACATTTGACATTTCCACCTATGCGGGTGAATATGTACATTTGATATTTTCACATGCACAGGTAAATATATACATTTGACATTTCCACCTGTACATGTATATGTACATTTGACAGTTCCACCTGTGCAGGTGAATATGTACATTTGATATTTTCACCTGCATAGGTAAATATACACATTCAACATTTCCATCTGTACAGGTGAATATGTACATTTAACATTTACACCTGTGCAGATGAATATGTACATTTGAAATTTCCACCTGTAGAGGTGAATATGTACTTTTGATATTGACACCTGTGCAGGGAATATGTACATTTGACATTTCCACCTGTGCAGGTGAATATGTACATTTGACATTTCCACCTGTACAGGTGAAAATGTATGTTCGACGTTTTCACTTATTTTATATTGTTGCATACTGTATATTTATTTGTATTATTGCATATTCTTGTACAGTTTAGGGATCATCTCAGAATGTTGATGTCCGATATCAGATAAAATTACTTTCACCTGGCCTCAGCCCCCACCCCTTCCTCAGACGAAAGTGTGTTAACATTGATATGATGAGACCAGTATAGCTGCGTCTACACAGACGGCGATTTAACCCGGGTTAAAGATAAACCGGACTATTTTAACCCGGGTTAAGTCTGTAGCGTCTACACGAAGCATCTCGGTACAGTGGAGTCAGTTCGACGTGAGTGGTGCTTTGTAATGCCACTAGGGTGTTACTTACTCTACTTCCGGAATACAAATTGTCTAGCAAAACACCCGCGAATAAATTGATCAAATTGATCAATATCAAACATGTACTTGAATCCCATCGCAATCATTAGGCTGTTCATGAAGATTGAACTGTAGACGGCAGCTGAGTGAACTGCAGAACAAAACGCAACTGCTGCGCAAACATAGAATGTGGAATCATTCAGACGGCGGCAAAGGCGTAACTTCCATCGAAACAAGTCTGAATATCCGCCCTATGCCAAATGTCCAAAAGACACTTGCACTCATCGGTGCTCCAGTTCAGTCCTCTCCCACTTATTTTTAGATTTGGATAGAATTTGTAATAATTCTTAGTGTTTGGAGCAGAAAAGTAGAAGTGGAAGTGGATTAACGACCACTGCGACATCTATAGCGGAGCTAAGACACTACAAGATAACCTGGGTTATCCATCTACACGAGCGCTGCTAAGCCTATCCCACGCCTGACCCGCACCTGGTCCACCTACAACAGCGGGGCTAACTTCACCCGGGCTAACCTTTAGCGCGGCATTTTAGCACGGCATTTTGTCCCCTTGTAGACGCGTATCCCGGGTTAAAAACGTTGTGTAGACATGACTTATATTAACAGTATCGGTCAGAAGCGTAAAATATCGATGTCCGATGCCAAATCAAACTGCCTCAGACCCCAAATTCTCAAGAGAAAGTAATTTCTTCTGATATCGGATATCAACATTCAGAAATGACCCCTTACTGTTTCTAACTCTGGGTGAATTTTAACAAGGGCACCTATTTAAATATCAAAGTTGCCTACAACAAAATGCATAGACAGATCTTAGGATTCCACCGATGGGACAATAATATTTGTCAATAATGCTGTCACCACATTTGATGCCCTATTGCACAATAATATCTATGGTTTTAGAATACAGGTGTATCACGTTGACAATGACCTGCATAATTTTTATTGTAAAAAGCAAACGACGATGTAGTGATTCCATCAACTGACCTATCCGGTATGTCGTGTTTTTTTATGCTACCCTCAATTACGTGTGCGATCTCCGTCAAGCTTTGTCTTTTCCAACAATGTTGATAACAGTTATACTATGTGAATTATATTACAATTGCGGCATGACATCTCGTAAATCAAACATTACAGTTATCGCTTTACAAATGTTGCTGTGTGTTGTCATAACAAAATCTGAATCGACAGAATGCACGAACCCACCATGTTTTCGACATCCATTTTTGATGGTTTTATGGAGCTTTTACTAGGCAACTGGTCACATGATGGGTCCTTCAGTTCTCCGGGAGACAACCTTGATAATTCTTATTGTTATTGTATGAGATATTATTGTTGTTATTTATTATTATTATTTATTATTATTATACTTGACGAAGGAAGATATCTTGCAGAATGTGAAGATAACTGCTGGGACTGTGCAGTGAACACAACTACCTCTGCCACGACATGCAGACAGTGCTACAAGGGATACGGTTTCATAAACGGTTCTGTGACTTGTACAGGTGACTACATTTCATCTGTATAATAATACACTAACTATGGATCATTGTATGTGAATCTGCTGTGAGCCACTGCGGCCCACTCACTCTCTACGTTCACTTGCTTCCACTGGCGGCCCACTCACTCTCTACGTTCACTTGCTTCCACTGGAGGCCCACTCACTCTCTATGTTCACTTGCTTCCACTGGCGGCCCACTCACTCTCTACGTTCACTTGCTTCCACTGGCGGCCCACTCACTCTCTATGTTCACTTGCTTCCACTGGCGGCCCACTCACTTTCTATGTTCACTTGCTTCTACTGGCGGCCCACTCACTCTCTATGTTCACTTGCTTCCACTGGCGGCCCACTCACTTTCTATGTTCACTTGCTTCTACTGGCGGCCTACTCACTCTCTATGTTCACTTGCTTCCATTGGCGGCTCACTCACTCGCTACGTTCACTTGCTTCTACTGGCGGCCCACTCACTCTCTATGTTCACTTGCTTCCAATGGCGGCCCACTCACTCTCAATGTTCACTTGCATTATCGCTTTACACACATTGCTGTATGTTTTTGTCATAAAGAAATCTGAATCGACAGAATGTATGGACCCGCCATGTTTTCGACATCCATTTTGTATGGCTTTACGGAGCTTTCACTAGGCAACTGGTCACGTGATGGGTCGTTCAGTTCTCCGGGAGACAATTTTATTAATTCTTATTGTTATTGTATGAGATGTCATTGTTGTTATTTATTATTATCACTGGCGGCCCACTCACTCTGTTCACTTGCTTCCATTGGCGGCCCACTCTCTCTCTGCGTTCACTTGCTTCCATTGGCGGCCCACTCACACTCTATGTTCACTTGCTTCCATTGGCGGCCCACTCACTCTCTGCGTTCACTTGCTTCCATTGGCGGCCCACTCACTCTCTGCGTTCATTTGCTTCCATTGGCGGCCCACTCACTCTCTATGTTCACTTGCTTCCACTGGCGGCCCACTCACTCTCTGCGTTCACTTGTTTCCATTGGCGGCCCACTCACTCTCTATGTTCACTTGCTTCCATTGGCGGCCCACTCACTCTCTATGTTCACTTGCTTCCATTGGCGGACTACTCACTCTCTATGTTCACTAGCTTCCATTGGCGGCCCACTCACTCTCTATGTTCACTTGCTTCCACTGGCGGCCCACTCACTTTCTATGTTCACTTGCTTCTACTGGCAGCCCACTCACTCTCTATGTTCACTTGCTTCTACTGGCGGCCCACTCACTCTCTATGTTCACTTGCTTCCATTGGCGGCCCACTCACTCTCTATGTTCACTTGCTTCCACTGGCAGCCCACTTACTTTCTATGTTCACTTGCTTCTACTGGCGGCCCACTCACTCTCTATGTTCACTTGCTTCCACTGGGAGCCCACTCACTCTCTATGTTCACTTGCATTATCGCTTTACAAACATTGCCGTATGTTTTTGTCATAAAGAAATCTGAATCGACAGAATGCATGGACCCGCCATGTTTTCGACATTCATTTTGTATGGCTTTACGGAGCTTTCACTATGCAACTGGTCACGTGATGGGTCCTTCAGTTCTCCGGGAGACAATTTTTTTAATTCTTATTGTTATTGTATGAGATGTTATTGTTGTTATTTATTATTATCACTGGCGGCCCACTCACTCTCTGTTCACTTGCTTCCATTGGCGGCCCACTCACTCTCTGTTCACTTGCTTCCATTGGCGGCCCACTCTCTCTCTGCGTTCACTTGCTTCCATTGGCGGCCCACTCACTCTCTGCGTTCACTTGTTTCCATTGGCGGCCCACTCACTCTCTATGTTCACTTGCTTCCATTGGCAGCCCACTCACTCTCTGCGTTCACTTGTTTCCATTAGCGGCCCACTCACTCTCTATGTTCACTTGCTTCCATTGGCGGCCCACTCACTCTCTGCGTTCACTTGCTTCCATTGGCGACCCACTCACTCTCTATGTTCACTTGCTTCCATTGGCGGCCCACTCACTCTCTATGTTCACTTGCTTCCACTGGCGGCCCACTCACTCTCTATGTTCACTTGCTTCCACTGGCGGCCCACTCACTTTCTATGTTCACTTGCTTCTACTGGCGGCCCACTCACTCTCTATGTTCACTTGCTTCCACTGGCGGCCCACTCACTCTCTATGTTCACTTGCATTATCGCTTTACAAACATTGCTGTATGTTTTTGTCATAAAGAAATCTTAATCGACAGAATGCATGGACCCGCTATGTTTTCGACGTCCATTTTGTATGGCTTTATGGAGCTTTCACTAGGCAACTGGTCATGTGATGGGTCCTTCAGTTCTCCGGGAGACAATTTTGTTAATTCTTATTTTTATTGTATGAGATGTCATTGTTGTTAGTTATTATTATCACTGGCGGCCCACTCACTCTCTATGTTCACTTGCTTCCATTGGCGGCCCACTCACTCTCTGCGTTCACTTGTTTCCATTGGCGGACCACTCACTCTCTATGTTCACTTGCTTCCATTGGCGGACTACTCACTCTCTATGTTCACTTGCTTCCATTGGCGGCCCACTCACTCTCTGCGTTCACTTGCTTCGATTGGCGGCCCACTCACTCTCTATGTTCACTTGCTTCCACTGGTGGCCCACTCACTCTCTATGTTCACTTGCTTCCAGTGGCGGCCCACTCACTCTTTATGTTCACTTGCTTCCACTGGTGGCCCACTCACTCTCTACGTTCACTTGCTTCCACTGGCGGCCCACTCACTCTATGTTCACTTGCTTCCACTGGCGGCCCACTCACTCTCTATGTTCACTTGCTTTCAGTGGCGGCCCACTCACTCTCTATTTTCACTTGCTTGCGTTGGCTGCCCACTCACTCTCTACGTTCACTTGCTTCCACTGGCGGCCCACTCACCCTCTACGTTCACTTGCTTCCACTGGCGGCCCACTCACTCTCTACGTTCACTTGCTTCCATTGGCGGCCCACTCACTCTGTACGTTCACTTGCTTCCAGTGGTGGCCCACTCACTCTATATGTTCACTTGTTTCTATTGGAGGCCCACTCACTTTATGTTCACTTGTTTCCATTGGCGGCCCACTCACTCTCTATGTTCACTTGCTTCCATTGGCGGCCCACTCACTCTCTACGTTCACTTGCTTCCACTGACGGCCCACTCACCCTCTACGGTCACTTGCTTCCACTGGCGGCCCACTCACTCTCTACGTTCACTTGATTTCATTGGCGGCCCACTCACTCTGTACGTTCACTTGCTTCCAGTGGTGGCCCATTCACTCTCTATGTTGACTTGCTTCCATTGGCGGCTCACTCACCCTCTACGTTCACTTGCTTCTACTGGCGGCCCACTCACTCTCTATGTTCACTTGCATTATCGCTTTACACACATTGCTGTATGTTTTTGTCATAAAGAAATCTGAATCGACAGAATGCATGGATCCGCCATGTTTTTGACATCTATTTTGTATGGCTTTACGGAGCTTTCACTAGGCAACTGGTCACGTGATGGGTCCTTCAGTTCTCCGGGAGACAACCTTAATAATTCTTATTGTTATTGTATGAGATGTCATTGTTGTTATTTATTATTATCACTGGCGGCCCAATCACTCTCTATGTTCACTTGCTTCCATTGGCGGCCCACTCACTCTCTGCGTTCACTTGCTTCCATTGGCGGCCCACTCTATGTTCACTTTCTTCCATTGGCGGCCCACTCACTCTCTGCGTTCACTTGCTTCCATTGGCGGCCCACTCACTCTCTATGTTCACTTGCTTCCATTGGCGGCCCACTCACTCTCTATGTTCACTTGCTTCCACTGGCGGCCCACTCACTCTCTATGTTCACTTGCTTCTACTGGCGGCCCACTCACTCTCTATGTTCACTTGCTTCCATTGGCGGCCTCATGCACCAGTTGGTTATCTATTCTGAAAAAAGTAGTCATTTAGTGTTATTATTTATTGATTTACTTTTTTCTTTGGACAAATTGAGTGGTCATCCATTCTCCAGGGAATGCCATAGCCATGTTTTGTTTGATTTATTTTTTGTTTCGGAGAGCAAACTCACACCTATTTTTGGGGCATCCATCTATCTCCCACCATGTCATGGAGGCCAGCCATCTATGTTCGCAGTATTTTGGGCCACCCTACCATTTTCCACCTTTTTTGGGGCCAACCTTCCATCTCCCGCCTGTTTTGGGCTAACTTCCCACAAATGTTTAAGACCAACTTGTTATCTACCATATCCTGACCTCTTGTGTGGCTAGTGTGCTAAGGTAATGTTATGTACTAGCAAAAATACCCATCACCTGAAGGGATGCCTTGGTAGTTGACAGTCGTGGTAGTAAGGTATACCAAATGTTAGAAAACACACAGCATTATTATGTGCTCGCAGGTGCTCGTTGTTTATTAACAATTATGAAGGGCAGAGAGAATGTGTTCATGTTCATCATGAAAAGTTCACATTCATCGATAGGCCCTAGTCGTGATAGTGTAGAATTGTTAAATAATATTCATATTGCTATGCTACTAGCATGATTGTTAGGTTACGTTTTCTATATTACGTGCATGTTGAGTTTTACATTCTGAATAACTGATTAACCCCATAAAATATGACATTCTTGACATATATGGGGTATATTGGAAAGATCTAGGTCTTACGTTCTATTTGTGGGGTCGCAGATTAAACTCTGAAAGTTTGACGCTTGGGGTTCAAGCCGTCTAAGAGGAAAATGTCAACCTACCCGCATACATGCATGTGTGCATACATGCATACATACATATATATATATACATACACACACCCCCATGCACGCATGCATGCAAGCACACAGGCATGCACACACACACATACATGCACACCCCCACACACGCACACACACACACACACACAAACATGCACATACACACACACCCACACACACGCACACACACGCATGCTCTCACACACGCACACACACACGCATGCACACACGCACGCATGCACACACATGCACACACCCACACACCAACACACACACACACACACACACACACACACACACACACCCACATACATGCACACCCCCACACAGGCACACACACACACACACACACACACACAGGCATGCACACACACACACACACACACACACACACACACACACACACATACATGCACACCCCCCCCCCACATACACACACACATACATGCACACCCCCACACGCACACACACACACAAGCTCGATTATAAGTAGATACAGTACTCTTTGTTTGTAATCAGCAGTGTTGGAGGAACCCATGCAACATGTGATATTTGTTGCAGGCTGTGATCCAAACTGTGATGACTGCTCCCTAAATGGGGCATCCAGATGTGATCCTGACAAATGTCACAAACGGTATGTCTACAACAGCAATGACCAGACTTGTGTGGGTGAGTGACATTGTTTCAATGGCTCTTACTATTATCATTATTCAACACTACTAGGGACCTGTTTCACTAATATCATGATTTCATGAGGAAAATACATCATTAAACAGACGCCATTGTTAAATTTAAGTTGCTTTTTTAAAATGTTAAAAGCTGTTACAATATCACCAAGGACACTATTTATGTGTCCATGTGGCACGTCATGGTGTTGAGGTTTTAGTGAACAAGATGACTGGTCTGTAATAACTCTGTATATACTAATACGTTAACTTTGTCTGGCAGCATATTTTGATGTATTATTCTTATGTACAATGCTGTGAATATGAAAGGATGTGGTGCATTGAAAATAATAATAACTATTTTATTTAATTATTGCAGCATATCCGAACAACTGTTGGAAGTGCACGTTCAGTCCCGAAAATAACAGAGCAGAATGTGTGCTCTGTGAGACGGGCTTTGGTGTCAAAAACGACACCAAGACTTGCGCAGGTGACTACATCAGTTGTGTTCCTCTTCCATTATACCAACATTGTTTTGTTGATGATTCTGTCGTAGAGTTTTTTTGAGAATAAGACCCCCCTCAGTGGGTCTACGACAGGGTTTTGTAATTTCTCTGTATGGAATCTTCTACTTCTCCTGGCGTAGACACCAGGTGGATGTTATATACCGTTCTATGTGATATATGGTAGACACCCCTCAGAAACGGTCATCCCTTGAAAAGAAACATTCTATCAATCAGTTTGACTTTAAACGGCCAACAAACTCCTTCAGCATCATGTTCACTTAACACGAAATATCATCAGTTATTATTATATCATATTTCTCTCGAATTCAAACTTCTTATAATGACAATACCACTGGACTCTTGTAGATTATTGTTATGTACGTGTATGTACAGTTGTATATGTATGTACAGTTGTACATGTATGTACAGTTGTATATGTATGTACAGTTGTATATGTATGTACAGTTGTACATGTATGTACAGTTGTACAGTAGTCCCCCTCTTCAGCGGACACATCTGTATCCAAGCATAAGTGTCCCGACATGGCAGGTGTCCGCTCATTGGAGGGACAGGTATCTTAGTGCCGGAGTTCAGACCAGTAGAACCGACACATGATAAAGATGTGGCAATATATCAACGCATTGACTGATAGGAATTAAGCACTATATATATATATGTTTATTATTACTGTGATGTATTACATAATAAACAGTTGGTCATGAAGTCATATCGCCTGCTCGGCACCGTCCGCCCGACTCCTGTTGATCTGAGATTTTCCTCAGCCGCGCACTGGTCACTCACTCACTGCCACTAGCCTACGCAACGGTATCGGCCTGGCGGTGCAGTAGAATTTGCTACGCGTATGGCAGCATTCAACCAAAAATGTCGAACAAAACATCTCTGTTACAACATTTATAAATTGGTATTCTCAAACGATTTGAATATTCTTTAGGTAAAATACTTTGTAAGTAATTCGCAAGTTGACAATTTTGGCTGCCTCCTACCGGCAAAATAATAACCTGGAAATGATCAACCGAATATTTAAATCAGTTGCTACATGCAGCGTGAATGTTAATTAAATATTAAAAACGGTAACGGGTACAATCGTTAATTGTATCACTTCATTTTTCATTCAATTTCGAAAGATTAATTAATGCACAAATTGTGCGTCACTTTATAATGCGTTCCACCGTTTCATACGCTGGCAACCAGTTCATCTTTTCCAGGCACTGGTAATATTTGCCGTTTGGTGTAGCGCAGCATAAATAATTTTGATGATGCTTGTTTATTATTTCTCCTCAGTTTAGGCTTAATGTTGGGCTACATTGAAAACAATTGAGGTGAACTTTTTATACTTAGTATTTGTGAATCTTAATTGCAATTTACAAGATGAAAAGGCAACAACAAGCCAAAGCCCTGACTGGGGCTGGAGGCTGGAACAGGGAAGCCATCATGGCATCACCAGCAGCAAACAAGATTGATAACAGCACAAAATTAACAATACCTTCCTCCACATTCACTCTGCCTAAAGTTTACAGACTGTAATCAAAGGAACTCTAAGTAGTTTGGACAAACACAATGATTACAGCAAAGTAGACGAACTCGTTGTTATGGGTACACGTGTACTTGGTGTTACCATTGACACACACCGAGTTGTATGTCTGCCATTTTCTTTAAAAAATGGGCAAATTTTTTTCAAATTAATGAATACTGTCCATCTTAAGAGGGACATATAACCAAAATATCCTGTCCGCTGTCCGCGTACACGAGGTGTCCCCTCATCAGAGGGACATTAACATGGCAAAACGGTCCCGACATAGCGGGTGTCCCCTCGTCAGAGGGTCCGCTGAAGAGAGGGACTACTGTACATGTATGTACAGTTGTACATGTATGTACAGTTGTACATGTATATACAGTTGTACATGTATGTACAGTTGTATGTGTATGTACAGTTGTACATGTATGTACAGTTGCACATGTATGTGCGGTTGTACATGTATATACAATTGTACATGTATGTACAATTGTACATGGTGTTGCCAGAAACTGCACATCTATATGTATAGCCAGCCTCTCTAATCAGGTCACCCCTTTAATCAGGCCACTTTGTAGGTGTTCTACTGTACATGTATCCAGACATCATATTCATTTGGTGTCAGTTACAAATCCATCAAAATCTATCCACTTCCATGTCAATTAACTTATTGATTGCCAGCATCAGACATTTTTTGTAATATAGATTGTAAATAAAATCTTGTAATGATAAAGTGTGGTGTTGAAGCTATGCAAAGAAGTCAATTTAATGTCAAAATTTGTTGTAGAGTGCGCCGATGACTGTTACAGCTGTGACATAAATGGAGCAGCAAAGTGTAATCCCAATCGGTGTAAACATAGCTTCGTGTTTAACAGCCTCGCAGAGACTTGTGCTGGTGAGTAGTGTAAACATAGCTTCGTGTTTAACAGCCTCGCAGAGACTTGTGCTGGTGAGTAGTGTAAACATAGCTTCGTGTTTAACAGCCTCGCAGAGACTTGTGCTGGTGAGTAGTGTAAACATAGCTTCGTGTTTAACAGCCTCTCAGAGACTTGTGCTGGTGAGTAGTGTAAACATAGCTTCGTGTTTAACAGCCTCGCAGAGACTTGTGCTGGTGAGTAGTGTAAACATAGCTTCGTGTTTAACAGCCTCGCAGAGACTTGTGCTGGTGAGTAGTGTAAACATAGCTTCGTATTTAACAGCCTCGCAGAGACTTGTGCTGGTGAGTAGTGTAAACATAGCTTCGTATTTAACAGCCTCGCAGAGACTTGTGCTGGTGAGTAGTGTAAACATAGCTTCGTGTTTAACAGCCTCGCAGAGACTTGTGCTGGTGAGTAGTGTAAACATAGCTTCGTGTTTAACAGCCTCGCAGAGACTTGTGCTGGTGAGTAATGTAAACATAGCTTCGTGTTTAACAGCCTCGCAGAGACTTGTGCTGGTGAGTAATGTAAACATAGCTTCGTGTTTAACAGCCTCGCAGAGACTTGTGCTGGTGAGTAGTGTAAACATAGCTTCGTGTTTAACAGCCTCGCAGAGACTTGTGCTGGTGAGTAATGTAAACATAGCTTCGTGTTTAACAGCCTCGCAGAGACTTGTGCTGGTGAGTAGTGTAAACATAGCTTCGTGTTTAACAGCCTCGCAGAGACTTGTGCTGGTGAGTAGTGTAAACATAGCTTCGTGTTTAACAGCCTCGCAGAGACTTGTGCTGGTGAGTAGTGTAAACATAGCTTCGTGTTTAACAGCCTCGCAGAGACTTGTGCTGGTGAGTAGTGTAAACATAGCTTCGTGTTTAACAGCCTCGCAGAGACTTGTGCTGGTGAGTAGTGTAAACATAGCTTCGTATTTAACAGCCTCGCAGAGACTTGTGCTGGTGAGTAGTGTAAACATAGCTTCGTGTTTAACAGCCTCGCAGAGACTTGTGCTGGTGAGTAGTGTAAACATAGCTTCGTGTTTAACAGCCTCGCAGAGACTTGTGCTGGTGAGTAGTGTAAACATAGCTTCGTATTTAACAGCCTCGCAGAGACTTGTGCTGGTGAGTAGTGTAAACATAGCTTCGTGTTTAACAGCCTCGCAGAGACTTGTGCTGGTGAGTAGTGTAAACATAGCTTCGTGTTTAACAGCCTCGCAGAGACTTGTGCTGGTGAGTAGTGTAAACATAGCTTCGTATTTAACAGCCTCGCAGAGACTTGTGCTGGTGAGTAATGTAATTGTGGAGGTTTTTCAGCATTTCTACAACACGTTATTTTATACTTTGATTCATTGATTGGTTCGTTTATTCAAACATTGGCAACATGATACAATACAAGACATCCATGTATATATACATTTACATAATCATCTCTCATCTCATCTCAGCCCCGAAACCGAAGGTCGTGGGGGCACCACTGATGCCTTTCGGGATAGCTCCTCCAAATAATCATATACACATTTATGTATTAGTCCTTATACAAGCAGTGAAGCGGTAAACGTGAAGTCTGTCTCATTTATGTAAGTTTACCCCCGTCAATTGTATCAAGGTAAAGTATTAGGTTTCCCATGTAAATTTTCTTTTATTGATATTTATTTATTTTGAGTTTTGTACGTTTTCTTCAATGTCATCTTGGCGAGTTTGTGAAAATAATAATAATATGAATACTTCTATAGTATTCTTTTCAGGATAAAATTAATTGCTCAAAAGGAGTTTTCCAGGTTAGTTAAGACACATCATATAGGTGTACTTAAAAGTAAAAAAATAAAATAAATAAATATCCAGGTGTACACGTATAAACTGTCACGGCTGTAGACTCTAGTTGGATGTGGTATGCGTTTATGGAAATGCACAATTTGTGAATATTACTGCTTGTACTAGACTAGAATTACTTCATTGTTTCTAGCCTGGCCGTCCAACTGCAATGATTGCAAGTTTAGCGGTGAGAATGACCGGGCAGAATGTGTCCAGTGCAATAGAGGCTATGGTCTCGTTAACGATAACAAGACATGTGAAGGTTAGTATATATGTTGCTTAGGAATGGTGTTATTAGAACGCAAATTCAAAAAAGTAATGCGTTTAGCACTTGTTCAAATGCCCTCTCCCACCAATGGCAGAATGTGTCCAGTGTAACAGAAGCTATGGTCTCGTCGACTCTAACAATAATAGTAGTTGTGAAGGTTAGTTTATATCTTACTTAGGAAAAGTCTTATTAGTATGCAAATAAAAAACTGCATTTAGCATTTGTTCAAATGCCCTCTCTCCTGGCAATACATGGTGGGGCTTGTGAATGTTACAACCCAACATTTCACATAGCATATATTTGAGTTAACATGTGTTTCACTTGCTCGGCGGCACCACTGTAGTAATGTATTTTCCCTGCGATACATGGTAACCATTTCCCAATGCTTACTATTTTTGGGGAATCTATGAAATTATGTGATTGTCCCATGCTTTTTACTGATGTCATCGATTTGGTGACCAGTCCCTTAGCCAGAAATAATTTCGTTCCTAATCTTGAATTAATCGAAAGTGTGCCTTTTAGCATGTGAACGACTTGTGTGGCAGCCGCTCACGTCAACCACAGCCGTTATTGGCCAGTTTAGTTTTTTAATGAGAAACCAGTGTCACTTGAGCCATTTACTTAATTAATACTGTTCCATTCCATTTGTTTCATAACCAGTTGTGTCAATGAACCAAGTCATAGATGTGGGCCCCTAGACTTGGAACTATTAGTTAATCGAATGGCCAGCTGGCCCCCTCTAAATTCCACCTGTCTTATCTGTTGAACTTACTCGTCTTGGCCAGTCAATTGCCAGTCTTGAAGATGGGTAGATGTTTGGTGACATGATGAGTTCTTTCAAGTTGTTTTGGTTGTCGTCGCGTTTGTAAGATTAGCCCCATTGACTCTCGCAGATGAGTGATGAGGTTCATTAGACTGGATCGTTCAGAAGAGTAATACATTTTACTTCTTTCACAGTCAGTTATCAGTTTTGGTGCTATCAGTCTGATGAAGATTGCTGACATCTGTTGAAACTTCATTTGATAAAAAGGTAAACTTACTGAGAAATCAGTATTACCAGACATTGCCGATGCAGCTCACATCGGTGGAGATCTGTGGGAGATTGGCATACCTTTTTCTGGCTGGTGATGCGATTGCACCATGGATGCTGTCAATAGATTTCTCAACAATTTCCGTCCCCCAATTGTACATGAGGATCGGTTCAGCCATTGTCATGAGTTGTTAACTGAGGTCGTTATAATGTTTATATATGTTACTGATTACAGTGCGTGGCCTTGTCTATTCGGCAAATTCAACGATTAAATAACATTTTTGTTAATCATGTTTCTTGTCCAAATCTATGGCAATTTGTCATGAAATGTTGTTGATTTAGAGATTTTCTGGTAATTTGTTGTAGTTTGTGCACCAGACTGTTACATCTGTTACACAAGTGGAGCATCAAGATGTGATCTTGATCAATGTCACACTAAGTTTGTCTACAGCAACAACTCACAGACTTGTCTCGGTGAGTGAAATGAATCGGATGGAGAGAGAAGGGGGGACTGATGACCTGAAACTACAGAGAGAAAGAACAGGACGAATGGTTCAGCTATACTGTAGCAGACCCTCACCCCCGTACAACAGGGAACAAGGAGGAGACACAGAGAGTGGTTCAGCTATACTGTAGCAGACTCTCACCCCCGTACAGCAGGGAACAAGGAGGAGACACAGAGAGTGGTTCAGCTATACTGTAGCAGACCCTCACCCCCGTACAACAGGGAACAAGGAGGAGACACAGAGAGTGGTTCAGCTATACTGTAGCAGACCCTCACCCCCGTACAGCAGGGAACAAGGAGGAGACACAGAGAGTGGTTCCACAATACTGTAGCAGACCCTCACCCCTGTACAGCAGGGAACAAGGAGGAGACACAGAGAGTGGTTCCACAATACTGTAGCAGACCCTCACCCCCGTACAGCAGGGAACAAGGAGGAGACACAGAGAGTGGGTAGGTACAGAGTGGTTGTACTGTAGCAGACCCTCACCCCTGTACAGCAGGGAACAAGGAGGAGACACAGAGAGTGGTTCCACAATACTGTAGCAGACCCTCACCCCTGTACAGCAGGGAACAAGGAGGAGACACAGAGAGTGGTTCCACAATACTGTAGCAGACCCTCACCCCTGTACAGCAGGGAACAAGGAGGAGACACAGAGAGTGGTTCCACAATACTGTAGCAGACCCTCACCCCTGTACAGCAGGGAACAAGGAGGAGACACAGAGAGTGGTTCCACAATACTGTAGCAGACCCTCACCCCTGTACAGCAGGGAACAAGGAGGAGACACAGAGAGTGGTTCCACAATACTGTAGCAGACCCTCACCCCTGTACAGCAGGGAACAAGGAGGAGACACAGAGAGTGGTTCCACAATACTGTAGCAGACCCTCACCCCTGTACAGCAGGGAACAAGGAGGAGACACAGAGAGTGGTTCCACAATACTGTAGCAGACCCTCACCCCTGTACAGCAGGGAACAAGGAGGAGACACAGAGAGTGGTTCCACAATACTGTAGCAGACCCTCACCCCTGTACAGCAGGGAACAAGGAGGAGACACAGAGAGTGGTTCCACAATACTGTAGCAGACCCTCACCCCTGTACAGCAGGGAACAAGGAGGAGACACAGAGAGTGGTTCCACAATACTGTAGCAGACCCTCACCCCCGTAAAGCAGGGAACAAGGATGAAGATAACAAATTCACCTTAGGCACATTTTGTTGAATAATACTTTGACTTTGTGTATTATTTATCAGTTTATGTATAAGCATGGTCATGCACCAATACGTAGACAGGAGGAGAAGCTACAAATAGCAGGGAACAATTGGGTTCGTAGAATATATGTAAATTGACAAGAAAACATAGAAGGAAAATGGAGAAATGAGATAATAAATTAGAAACAACTGAAGTTAAGAGTAGATAGGACTGAGACGGGCATGAGGAGAGATTGATAAATAGGGTCTGGAGAACAGAAGAGGGTGTTAAAGTAGAAGAGGGAGACCAAAACTAAGATGAAGACAGTGTCAAGCAACATCTTGAAATGATGGGATGAGCAGCCAAGAGTTGGAGAGAAGAGCAAAATATCATGATATGTGGAGACGACTTGTCAAAAGGACAGAATAGCAAATACCCCTCAAGGGACCAAGTGGGAAGAAGAAGATATTGACTTTATTTCCAAGGATTTGAGGGCTGCATTAGTCTGTTGGATTTGGAATTTGTTGGAATACATTTGTTTGCACTCAGTATATTATTAATGTTGTAACAAAATTAGCATATATTCATAATAATTACAAAGAATTTCATTTCTTTATAAATATATTATTGCAGACCACCAGTGAAAGTTTTGATCTCATTATCTTGGGCAAGTTGCTTCTTAGAGTTTGTTAATTTGTTATCAGCAAAGGTAGAACAATTTTAGCTGTGAACATGTGTAAAAGTTCTGCGTTGATTTTAACGAATGTAATGACGGACAGATAGACGGTAGAATAAAACTACTTCACTGTTTGTAGCCTTCCCGTCAAACTGTGAAGTCTGCACGTTTAACCATGTCGAGGACAGGGCAGAATGTTCCCGGTGCACGAAACAGTTTGGTATCAAGGACGTCGACAAAACTTGTGCAGGTGACTTGGTCAAAAAAGCTTTTTCACATCATATTTTTGTGCAAATGAATCTAGAGTAGTTTGCTTAATACGAAGCCGTCTGTTTCTCATTTTAAAACGTTTTCTTAATACTAAAGTAAAGACGTCATGTTTGCAGTTTGAATGTTGCCCTTGTGAAATTAGATTCATAGTAAACCTGATTTATTGGCTATATCAACACTTTATTTTATACTACAGATTGTTACAAAGAATGGTTCCATTGTCCTTGTCGCATTTAAAAGGAGGCCGTCTGTTCCTAGTTTTTCATTTATTAATTAATATAATGTTCTTAAGACTATGATAACTATGTCGAAGGTATACTGTGTTTATTAAGCCCTTAATAATGTTCGCAATTTGGAATGTACAACTCCGGAGCGTGTTCAAATCGTAAACAGTGCATCCAGTTTCAGAACAAGTTTTATTGGCAATATAGCCAAACTGGGCTGAGTTAACCACAATACCCTTAGATATTCAACAATTTCCCATTTTCCCATGTTCAACACAACAGACTTCCTGTTAGAAATTACTATGCTGGGTAATTGTTGGTAGAGGAAGAGACTGCCTCCCTTTAACAATTCTTCTTATCTTAACTGGGTAATTGTTGGTAGAGGAAGAGACTGCCTCCCTTTAACAATTCTTCTTATCTTAACTGTGTAATTGTTGGTAGAGGAAGAGACTGCCTCCCTTTAACAATTCTTCTTATCTTAACTGGGTAATTGTTGGTAGAGGAAGAGACTGCCTCCCTTTAACAATTCTTCTTATCTTAACTGGGTAATTGTTGGTAGAGGAAGAGACTGCCTCCCTTTAACAATTCTTCTTTTATGCAATCAACAACACGGAGACAAATATAGATATGAAAAAGGCCAAATGGATGACGTTTGTTTATTATGGGTAACCAGTGTATAAGCCTTTTTGGCACACTGTAATATTTAAATAAAAGAAATGTGGACTCTACAACCCAATGCCAGGCCTGTGACTGAGCCCATACTAGTCTCCTGAACATCAGGCTGTTAGAGCCCACATTTCAACATATAAAGCAGTAGCGGTATTCCTAGAACAATTGAAAGGAATGACATGTAATCACAGCAGAGCTTGTTATGTGTAGAGTTAATTTTAAAGCCAACATGATTAACTAAGCCAACATGATTAACTAAAAAGTGCCTTTCTGAATACCACGCTATCTGCTGCCAAAAGCACTAAATCTAAAATTATACTAATACCAAATGTGGGGGTATTTCGCCCCGATATATACAATTCCATACTATTCCTAAATCGAAAGTGGAAAAAGGCATGCAACATCTCTTGCAATAAAACCCCGTGAACACATCCGGTGCAAACCCTATGCTCACAATCAATTATAAATGTGGGGAAAGCATAGAGACCAGCAACCCCTTTCCAATAACGATGCACAAATCATGACTATACATCAAACATTCCTGGACGAAAAGTAGGGAGGCGGGTGGGTCAAATTAGACAAACGTCTGCCCCTTTATGCTTTCGCAAACGGAGTGCGGGATCAGCTTAGGATTCTCCTGAGGGACGCGTGCCAGTGCGTGCTGATTGGTTGATTTGATTCTCCCCACGGGAGTAATTAACATGTCCTTGCATAAATTAGCCTCCTCTAATGGGAGGCCTCCGTGTGCTGTTGTCTTGCACAAAGTCCAGTATGCAAATCGGCTGTGCCAGATGTGCACACCATCATTTATGCAAGCAACAACACGGAGACAAATATAGATATGAAAAAGGCCAAATGGATGACGTTTGTTTATTATGGGTAACCAGTGTATAAGCCTTTTTGGCACACTGTAATATTTAAATAAAAGAAATGTGGACTCTACAACCCAATGCCAGGCCTGTGACTGAGCCCATACTAGTCTCCTGAACATCAGGCTGTTAGAGCCCACATTTCAACATATAAAGCAGTAGCGGTATTCCTAGAACAATTGAAAGGAATGACATGTAATCACAGCAGAGCTTGTTATGTGTAGAGTTAATTTTAAAGCCAACATGATTAACTAAGCCAACATGATTAACTAAAAAGTGCCTTTCTGAATACCACGCTATCTGCTGCCAAAAGCACTAAATCTTAAATTATACTAATACCAAATGTGGGGGTATTTCGCCACAGGTCACCGAACATGTGACCCCCCCCCCATAAACAGAAGAGACTGCCTCCCTTTAACAATTCTTCTTATCTTAACTGTGTAATTGTTGGTAGAGGAAGAGACTGCCTCCCTTTAACAATTCTTCTTATCTTAACTGGGTAATTGTTGGTAGAGGAAGAGACTGCCTCCCTTTAACAATTCTTCTTATCTTAACTGGGTAATTGTTGGTAGAGGAAGAGACTGCCTCCCTTTAACAATTCTTCTTATCTTAACTGGGTAATTGTTGGTAGAGGAAGAGACTGCCTCCCTTTAACAATTCTTCTTATCTTAACTGGGTAATTGTTGGTAGAGGAAGAGACTGCCTCCCTTTAACAATTCTTCTTATCTTAACTGTGTAATTGTTGGTAGAGGAAGAGACTGCCTCCCTTTAACAATTCTTCTTATCTTAACTGGGTAATTGTTGGTAGAGGAAGAGACTGCCTCCCTTTAACAATTCTTCTTATCTTAACTGTGTAATTGTTGGTAGAGGAAGAGACTGCCTCCCTTTAACAATTCTTCTTATCTTAACTGTGTAATTGTTGGTAGAGGAAGAGACTGCCTCCCTTTAACAATTCTTCTTATCTTAACTGGGTAATTGTTGGTAGAGGAAGAGACTGCCTCCCTTTAACAATTCTTCTTATCTTAACTGTGTAATTGTTGGTAGAGGAAGAGACTGCCTCCCTTTAACAATTCTTCTTATCTTAACTGTGTAATTGTTGGTAGAGGAAGAGACTGCCTCCCTTTAACAATTCTTCTTATCTTAACTGGGTAATTGTTGGTAGAGGAAGAGACTGCCTCCCTTTAACAATTCTTCTTATCTTAACTGTGTAATTGTTGGTAGAGGAAGAGACTGCCTCCCTTTAACAATTCTTCTTATCTTAACTGGGTAATTGTTGGTAGAGGAAGAGACTGCCTCCCTTTAACAATTCTTCTTATCTTAACTGGGTAATTGTTGGTAGAGGAAGAGACTGCCTCCCTTTAACAATTCTTCTTATCTTAACTGGGTAATTGTTGGTAGAGGAAGAGACTGCCTCCCTTTAACAATTCTTCTTATCTTAACTGTGTAATTGTTGGTAGAGGAAGAGACTGCCTCCCTTTAACAATTCTTCTTATCTTAACTGTGTAATTGTTGGTAGAGGAAGAGACTGCCTCCCTTTAACAATTCTTCTTATCTTAACTGGCTTATTTGTTGTAGTCTGTGCTGGAAATTGTGTTACGTGTGAAATCGCTGGAGCGTTTAAATGTGATTATCATAGCTGCATTGATCGCTTCTTCTACGATCTCAACACACAGACTTGCTTCCGTGAGTGAAATCGTGTTGAGCGTGACACGGCATTTCTAGAAATTACCATTTGTGGAAATAATTTACCCCTTGAACTAGCAAAACATTGCAGTGTTTTTCATTTCATTATTTGATATTCTGCAGGTAGTACTTCATGTTGTTGTGACCTGAATAGCAAGGTGACCATGTTAGAGGGACTGATTTATTATACTTTACTTCATAATGTTATGAAATAATTTGGGACTGTCCTAATGTGACCTTAATTACCAAGGTGACCATAAAGTGAGGTTTAATTGAACATCTGTTTGTGATTGTAACTAGACATATAACACAGCATTCAAACTTCTTGAAAAGATGCAAATATATTTTTAATGGAATTTACTCATACCTAACTGCATACGATGTCACTGGGACTTGGGAAAGAGAAATATGTATTATTCCCCACATGTCTGTCCATGACAAGAACTGGGTAATCTGTTGCAGCTTGTGCATCCAACTGTGAATTCTGTGACACAAATGGCGCTTTGAAGTGTGATTCCGACAGGTGTGATAAACGGTTTGTTTATAACACCGATGAGCAGATATGTATGGGTGAGTAATATTGTATTGGTCATGACTATATTGATAGAAATTGATACTTGTTATGGGTTCCGATGGTTCAGATCTTAAAATAACAAACTCCGCTAACATAGGACACACTATGCCGATTTAAAAAACTAATGTATTATATAAAGCCATTAGATATCGAGGTGTTAAATTATGGAACTGTACAGCGACAACAGTGGATTGTAATTATGCATTTGAAATGTTTAAATGTCACCTCAAGAAATGTTTGTTAGTAAATAATATTAATGACTTATATAAATAGCATTCTTTGTTGCAATTTTAAATGAAGTATTTATGTAAATAGTACTTTCTACGATTACACAAAATGTTATCTTGCACCATGAAATTTACATATGCATTACATGTATTGAGAGGGCTAATCAGCCACTACATGATTTCAATGTTCTAGGCCTTACTATTAACAAACACATGTGTTGGAAAAATCATGTAAATAGAATTGCTAACTAAATCTCACAGTCTTTTGAGATTTGTAATTAATTAAAACACATTCTACCTTGCAACATTTTATTCAAAATGTATAATGCTTTAATGTAATAAACAGTTATGTTTAATAAACAATTAAAATTCTATTTTAAACTTGTAAATAAAAAATTACTAGAATACTTTAATACTTTGGCCATTGTACATAATTCAAACATTCATAACTATCATATCAGAAACAGTAATAATATCTACATAAACCGAGTAAATAATAATTTTGCCACTAATTGCATTAGTCATTCCATTATTAACACTGTTAACAATGTACCATCTGAACTCATAAATAGCATTTATATCCATTCTCTCCTAAACTTTTCAATACTCTGTAAAAAATACTTCATAAGGAATTATGAAACTGAATGTTTTATCCAAACTGTTATATTTGTACTAATTGAAAATAAGATAAACCTTCCAACTTAAACGGTTTGTAAACTTTGTTTAGTTGTGACTGTACAGAACGAATCACCATTATTTTATACTGTTAGTATTTTTAAAAGATTTTTAGGGTTAAGTATTTGTGTTTTTTAATTAATATTAGTAAGGCTATTAAACAGTTATTAGTATTAATTGGTGTTATTGGCTAACTGTTTAAATGTTGTTTAAAATAAATAGTTTAATAACTTAACTATTGAATAAATGTCAGTTTTATTTTAACATTAGTGTAATTTATACATTAATACTGTAGTGTATTATTTTGCTTGTTTGGTGTTAGTAGTTAGTTAATGTTAATGAGTGAGTGAGTTAGTTAGTGTTAAACACTGTAAATTAATGTTTATTACTTGTAAAATCATATTTAATACAATAATTATTGTCATTATAACTTTGTATTAAAATTATACATTTAACAACAGAGTGGCTCTTATATTAGCGGCATGATAATGCCTTAATGAGAGTCTCTGTGACCACACATTTCTTTACATTTATAAACAGTAAAATTAATATCTTATGTTAGTGGCATGGATAATGCCTCAATGAGAGTCTGTGACCACACATTTCTTTACATTTATAAACAGTAAAATTAATATCTTATATTAGCGGCATGGATAATGCCTTAATGAGAGTCTGTGACCACACATTTCTTTACATTTATAAACAGTAAAATTAATATCTTATATTAGCGGCATGGATAATGCCTTAATGAGAGTCTGTGACCACACATTTCTTTACATTTATAAACAGTAAAATTAATATCTTATATTAGCGGCATGGATAATGCCTTAATGAGAGTCTGTGACCACACATTTCTTTACATTTATAAACAGTAAAATTAATATCTTATATTAGCGGCATGGATAATGCCTTAATGAGAGTCTGTGACCACACATTTCTTTACATTTATAAACAGTAAAATTAATATCTTATATTAGCGGCATGGATAATGCCTTAATGAGAGTCTGTGACCACACATTTCTTTACATTTATAAACAGTAAAATTAATATCTTATGTTAGCGGCATGATAATGCCTTAATGAGAGTCTCTGTGACCACACATTTCTTTACATTTATAAACAGTAAAATTAATATCTTATGTTAGCGGCATGGATAATGCCTTAATGAGAGTCTCTGTGACCACACATTTCTTTACATTTATAAACAGTAAAATTAATATCTTATGTTAGCGGCATGGATAATGCCTTAATGAGAGTCTCTGTGACCACACATTTCTTTACATTTATAAACAATAAAATTAATATCTTATGTTAGCGGCATGGATAATGCCTTAATGAGAGTCTCTGTGACCACACATTTCTTTACATTTATAAACAGTAAAATTAATATCTTATGTTGATGCGGATGTGCTTAATGAGGGAATCTATGGTGCACATTTCTTTATTCTTCAGTGCAAAATTAAACCTCTTCTTATGTTAGCGGCATGGATAATGCCTTAATGAGAGTCTCTGTTACCACACATTTCTTTACATTTATAAACAGTAAAATTAATATCTTATGTTAGGGGCATGGATAATGCCTTAATGAGAGTCTCTGTGACCACACATTTCTTTTCATTTATAAACAGTAAAATTAATATCTTATATTAGCGGCATGGATAATGCCTCAATGAGAGTCTCTGTGACCACACATTTCTTTACATTTATAAACAGTAAAATTAATATCTTATATTAGCGGCATGGATAATGCCTTAATGAGAGTCTCTGTGACCACACATTTCTTTACATTTATAAACAGTAAAATTAATATCTTATGTTAGTGGCATGGATAATGCCTTAATGAGAGTCCCTGTGACCACACATTTCTTTACATTTATAAACAGTAAAATTAATATCTTATATTAGCGGCATGGATAATGCCTCAATGAGGGTCTCTGTGACCACACATTTCTTTACATTTATAAACAGTAAAATTAATATCTTATGTTAGTGGCATGGATAATGCCTTAATGAGAGTCTCTGTGACCACACATTTCTTTACATTTATAAACAGTAAAATTAATATCTTATATTAGCGGCATGGATAATGCCTTAATGAGAGTCTCTGTGACCACACATTTCTTTACATTTATAAACAGTAAAATTAATATCTTATGTTAGTGGCATGGATAATGCCTTAATGAGAGTCTCTGTGACCACACATTTCTTTACATAAACAGTAAAAATTAATATACTTTATGTTAAGCGGCATGGGACAATACAAAGTAATGAGAATCTGTGAGCCTTGCATTTTACTTTACATTTATAAACAGTAAAATTAATATCTTATGTTAGCGGCATGATAATGCCTTAATGAGAGTCTCTGTGACCACACATTTCTTTACATTTATAAACAGTAAAATTAATATCTTATGTTAGCGGCATGGATAATGCCTTAATGAGAGTCCCTGTGACCACACATTTCTTTACATTTATAAACAGTAAAATTAATATCTTATGTTAGCGGCATGGATAATGCCTTAATGAGAGTCTCTGTGACCACACATTTCTTTACATTTATAAACAGTAAAATTAATATCTTATGTTAGCGGCATGGATAATGCCTTAATGAGAGTCTCTGTGACCACACATTTCTTTACATTGATAAACAGTAAAATTAATATCTTATGTTAGCGGCATGATAATGCCTTAATGAGAGTCCCTGTGACCACACATTTCTTTACATTTATAAACAGTAAAATTAATATCTTATGTTAGCGGCATGGATAATGCCTTAATGAGAGTCTCTGTGACCATACATTTCTTTACATTTATAAACAGTAAAATTAATATCTTATGTTAGTGGCATGGATAATGCCTTAATGAGAGTCTCTGTGACCACACATTTCTTTACATTTATTTGCTGAATATAATATATATTTTATGGTCGACTAAATGATTCTGATTCTGATTCTAGTCAACACTGAATTTTCACCATTGTGGCACAGTTCTAGGTCATTCCTGTCAGTTCATATTTCATCATGGCAAGACTGTTGAACTTGGGGTTTACTGGCTTTTGTGTCAACCGTTGTTATAATGGACATGCCCACAATATTCCTTGATAGTCTTGGTTTCATAATGAATACATGGTGTTCCTACTAAAAAAAATGTATATTTCTATGAGAAATATAACAAAACATCTAAGTTTGTTCCGTAATCTTGAATTTCCTGGTTTCTACTGCAACTAATCTCACAATTGGTTTACTTACAATATTCTTTGATGAACCTAGTTTACTGATATATAGGGTGTTCCTATTAAAAATGCACTCTTCTGTGTAAAAAGTGAAGTTAAAAAAGTTTCACCTTGTTTCACTGACAGCTCAAAAGAAACTCGGTATTCAGTGGTAACTGAGTGGCCTGAAACTCAGCTTTGAAATGGTTAGATACAGGTGTGTAGACTTTATTCAAGATGTCTTTGTCCAGATTCGGTTTCTTGAGTACTGCCTTGATGTGCGCTCCCTTCAAGTGAGAAGGCACTACACCTGTTCTCAGAGACAGGTTAACAGTTGACATAATCACAGGTTTCTTGAGTACTGCCTTGATGTGCGCTTCCTTCAAGTGAGAAGACACTACACCTGTTCTCAGAGACAGGTTAACAGTTGACATAATCACAGGTTTCTTGAGTACTGCCTTGATGTGTGCTCCCTTCAAGTGAGAAGGCACTACACCTGTTCTCAGAGACAGGTTAACCGTTGACATAATCACAGGTTTCTTGAGTACTGCCTTGATGTGTGCTCCCTTCAAGTGAGAAGGCACTACACCTGTTCTCAGAGACAGGTTAAAAGTTGACATAATCACAGGTTTCTTGAGTACTGCCTTGATGTGTGCTCCCTTCAAGTGAGAAGGCACTACACCTGTTCTCAGAGACAGGTTAACAGTTGACATAATCACAGGTTTCTTGAGTACTGCCTTGATGTGCGCTCCCTTCAAGTGAGAAGGCACTACACCTGTTCTCAGAGACAGGTTAACAGTTGACATAATCACAGGTTTCTTGAGTACTGCCTTGATGTGCGGTCCCTTCAAGTGAGAAGGCACTACACCTATTCTCAGAGACAGGTTAACAGTTGACATAATCACAGGTTTCTTGAGTACTGCCTTGATGTGCGCTCCCTTCAAGTGAGAAGGCACTACACCTGTTCTCAGAGACAGGTTAACAGTTGACATAATCACAGGTTTCTTGAGTACTGCCTTGATGCGCCCCTCTCAAGTGAGAAAGCACACACCCGTTCCTCAGAGACAGGTTAACAGTTGACATAATCACAGGTTTCCCTTTGAGTACTGCCTTGATGTGCCTTCAAGTGAAGGCACTACACCTGTTCTCAGAGACAGGTTAACAGTTGACATAATCACAGGTTTCTCTTGAGTAATTGCCTTGATGTGCGCTCCTCCAAGTGAGAGGCACTACACCTGTTCTCAGAGACAGCTAACAGTTGACATAATCACAGGTTTCTTTGAGTACTGCCTTGATGTGCTACCCTCCAAGTGAGAAGGAGAAGGCACTACACCTGTTCTCAGAGACAGGTTAACAGTTGACATAATCACAGGTTTCTTGAGTACTGCCTTGATGTGTGCTCCCTTCAAGTGAGAAGGCACTACACCTGTTCTCAGAGACAGGTTAACAGTTGACATAATCACAGGTTTCTTGAGTACTGCCTTGATGTGTGCTCCTTTCAAGTGAGAAGGCACTACACCTGTTCTCAGAGACAGGTTAACAGTTGACATAATCACAGGTTTCTTGAGTACTGCCTTGATGTGTGCTCCCTTCAAGTGAGAAGACACTACGCCTGTTCTCAGAGACAGGTTAACTGTTGACATAATCACAGGTTTCTTGAGTACTGCCTTGATGTGTGCTCCCTTCAAGTGAGAAGACATTACGCCTGTTCTCAGAGACAGGTTAACAGTTGACATAATCACAGGTTTCTTGAGTACTGCCTTGATGTGCGCTCCCTTCAAGTGAGAAGACACTACACCTGTTCTCAGAGACAAGTTAACAGTTGACATAATCACAGGTTTCTTGAGTACTGCCTTGATGTGTGCTCCCTTCAAGTGAGAAGGCACTACACCTGTTCTCAGAGACAGGTTAACAGTTGACATAATCACAGGTTTCTTGAGTACTGCCTTGATGTGTGCTCCCTTCAAGTGAGAAGACACTACACCTGTTCTCAGAGACAGGTTAACAGTTGACATAATCACAGGTTTCTTGAGTACTGCCTTGATGTGCGCTCCCTTCAAGTGAGAAGGCACTACGCCTGTTCTCAGAGACAGGTTAACAGTTGACATAATCACAGGTTTCTTGAGTACTGCCTTGATGTGCGCTCCCTTCAAGTGAGAAGGCACTACGCCTGTTCTCAGAGACAGGTTAACAGTTGACATAATCACAGGTTTCTTGAGTACTGCCTTGATGTGCGCTCCCTTCAAGTGAGAAGACACTACACCTGTTCTCAGAGACAGGATAAAAGTTGACATAATCACAAGTTTCTTGAGTACTGCCTTGATGTGCGCTCCCTTCAAGTGAGAAGACACTACACCTGTTCTCAGAGACAGGTTAACAGTTGACATAATCACAGGTTTCTTGAGTACTGCCTTGATGTGTGCTCCCTTCAAGTGAGAAGGCACTACACCTGTTCTCAGAGACAGGTTAACAGTTGACATAATCACAGGTTTCTTGAGTACTGCCTTGATGTGTGCTCCCTTCAAGTGAGAAGGCACTACACCTGTTCTCAGAGACAGGTTAACAGTTGACATAATCACAGGTTTCTTGAGTACTGCCTTGATGTGCGCTCCCTTCAAGTGAGAAGGCACTACACCTGTTCTCAGAGACAGGTTAACAGTTGACATAATCACAGGTTTCTTGAGTACTGCCTTGATGTGCGCTCCCTTCAAGTGAGAAGACACTACACCTGTTCTCAGAGACAGGTTAACAGTTGACATAATCACAGGTTTCTTGAGTACTGCCTTGATGTGTGCTCCCTTCAAGTGAGAAGACACTACACCTGTTCTCAGATACAGGTTAACAGTTGACATAATCACAGGTTTCTTGAGTACTGCCTTGATGTGTGCTCCCTTCAAGTGAGAAGACACTACACCTGTTCTCAGAGACAGGTTAAAAGTTGACATAATCACAGGTTTCTTGAGTACTGCCTTGATGTGCGCTCCCTTCAAGTGAGAAGACACTACACCTGTTCTGAGAGACAGGTTAACAGTTGACATAATCACAGGTTTCTTGAGTACTGCCTTGATGTGCGCTCCCTTCAAGTGAGAAGACACTACACCTGTTCTCAGAGACAGGTTAACAGTTGACATAATCACAGGTTTCTTGAGTACTGCCTTGATGTGTGCTCCCTTCAAGTGAGAAGGCACTACACCTGTTCTCAGAGACAGGTTAACAGTTGACATAATCACAGGTTTCTTGAGTACTGCCTTGATGTGTGCTCCCTTCAAGTGAGAAGGCACTACACCTGTTCTCAGAGACAGGTTAACAGTTGACATAATCACAGGTTTCTTGAGTACTGCCTTGATGTGTGCTCCCTTCAAGTGAGAAGACACTACACCTGTTCTCAGAGACAGGATAAAAGTTGACATAATCACAGGTTTCTTGAGTACTGCCTTGATGTGCGCTCCCTTCAAGTGAGAAGACACTACACCTGTTCTCAGAGACAGGTTAACAGTTGACATAATCACAGGTTTCTTGAGTACTGCCTTGATGTGCGGTCCCTTCAAGTGAGAAGGCACTACGCCTGTTCTCAGAGACAGGTTAACAGTTGACATAATCACAGGTTTCTTGAGTACTGCCTTGATGTGCGCTCCCTTCAAGTGAGAAGGCACTACGCCTGTTCTCAGAGACAGGTTAACAGTTGACATAATCACAGGTTTCTTGAGTACTGCCTTGATGTGTGCTCCCTTCAAGTGAGAAGGCACTACGCCTGTTCTCAGAGACAGGTTAACAGTTGACATAATCACAGGTTTCTTGAGTACTGCCTTGATGTGCGCTCCCTTCAAGTGAGAAGACACTACACCTGTTCTCAGAGACAGGTTAACAGTTGACATAATCACAGGTTTCTTGAGTACTGCCTTGATGTGTGCTCCCTTCAAGTGAGAAGGCACTACACCTGTTCTCAGAGACAGGTTAACAGTTGACATAATCACAGGTTTCTTGAGTACTGCCTTGATGTGCGCTCCCTTCAAGTGAGAAGGCACTACACCTGTTCTCAGAGACAGGTTAACAGTTGACATAATCACAGGTTTCTTGAGTACTGCCTTGATGTGCGCTCCCTTCAAGTGAGAAGACACTACGCCTGTTCTCAGAGACAGGTTAACAGTTGACATAATCACAGGTTTCTTGAGTACTGCCTTGATGTGCGCTCCCTTCAAGTGAGAAGACACTACGCCTGTTCTCAGAGACAGGTTAACAGTTGACATAATCACAGGTTTCTTGAGTACTGCCTTGATGTGCGCTCCCTTCAAGTGAGAAGACACTACACCTGTTCTCAGAGACAGGTTAACAGTTGACATAATCACAGGTTTCTTGAGTACTGCCTTGATGTGCGCTCCCTTCAAGTGAGAAGACACTACACCTGTTCTCAGAGACAGGTTAACAGTTGACATAATCACAGGTTTCTTGAGTACTGCCTTGATGTGTGCTCCCTTCAAGTGAGAAGGCACTACACCTGTTCTCAGAGACAGGTTAACAGTTGACATAATCACAGGTTTCTTGAGTACTGCCTTGATGTGCGCTCCCTTCAAGTGAGAAGGCACTACACCTGTTCTCAGAGACAGGTTAACAGTTGACATAATCACAGGTTTCTTGAGTACTGCCTTGATGTGTGCTCCCTTCAAGTGAGAAGGCACTACACCTGTTCTCAGAGACAGGTTAACAGTTGACATAATCACAGGTTTCTTGAGTACTGCCTTGATGTGCGCTCCCTTCAAGTGAGAAGGACACTACACCTGTTCTCAGAGACAGGTTAACAGTTGACATAATCACAGGTTTCTTGAGTACTGCCTTGATGTGCGCTCCCTTCAAGTGAGAAGGCACTACACCTGTTCTCAGAGACAGGTTAACAGTTGACATAATCACAGGTTTCTTGAGTACTGCCTTGATGTGCGCTCCCTTCAAGTGAGAAGGCACTACACCTGTTCTCAGAGACAGGTTAACAGTTGACATAATCACAGGTTTCTTGAGTACTGCCTTGATGTGTGCTCCCTTCAAGTGAGAAGGCACTACACCTGTTCTCAGAGACAGGTTAACAGTTGACATAATCACAGGTTTCTTGAGTACTGCCTTGATGTGCGCTCCCTTCAAGTGAGAAGGCACTACACCTGTTCTCAGAGACAGGTTAACAGTTGACATAATCACAGGTTTCTTGAGTACTGCCTTGATGTGCGCTCCCTTCAAGTGAGAAGGCACTACGCCTGTTCTCAGAGACAGGTTAACAGTTGACATAATCACAGGTTTCTTGAGTACTGCCTTGATGTGCGCTCCCTTCAAGTGAGAAGGCACTACGCCTGTTCTCAGAGACAGGTTAACAGTTGACATAATCACAGGTTTCTTGAGTACTGCCTTGATGTGCGCTCCCTTCAAGTGAGAAGGCACTACACCTGTTCTCAGAGACAGGTTAACAGTTGACATAATCACAGGTTTCTTGAGTACTGCCTTGATGTGCGCTCCCTTCAAGTGAGAAGGCACTACGCCTGTTCTCAGAGACAGGTTAACAGTTGACATAATCACAGGTTTCTTGAGTACTGCCTTGATGTGCGCTCCCTTCAAGTGAGAAGGCACTACGCCTGTTCTCAGAGACAGGTTAACAGTTGACATAATCACAGGTTTCTTGAGTACTGCCTTGATGTGCGCTCCCTTCAAGTGAGAAGGCACTACGCCTGTTCTCAGAGACAGGTTAACAGTTGACATAATCACAGGTTTCTTGAGTACTGCCTTGATGTGTGCTCCCTTCATGTGAGAAGGCACTACGCCTGTTCTCAGAGACAGGTTAACAGTTGACATAATCACAGGTTTCTTGAGTACTGCCTTGATGTGCGGCTCCCTTCAAGTGAGAAGGCACTACGCCTGTTCTCAGAGACAGGTTAACAGTTGACATAATCACAGGTTTCTTGAGTACTGCCTTGATGTGCGCTCCCTTCAAGTGAGAAGGCACTACGCCTGTTCTCAGAGACAGGTTAACAGTTGACATAATCACAGGTTTCTTGAGTACTGCCTTGATGTGTGCTCCCTTCAAGTGAGAAGGCACTACGCCTGTTCTCAGAGACAGGTTAACAGTTGACATAATCACAGGTTTCTTGAGTACTGCCTTGATGTGCGCTCCCTTCAAGTGAGAAGACACTACACCTGTTCTCAGAGACAGGTTAACAGTTGACATAATCACAGGTTTCTTGAGTACTGCCTTGATGTGTGCTCCCTTCAAGTGAGAAGGCACTACGCCTGTTCTCAGAGACAGGTTAACAGTTGACATAATCACAGGTTTCTTGAGTACTGCCTTGATGTGCGCTCCCTTCAAGTGAGAAGGCACTACACCTGTTCTCAGAGACAGGTTAACAGTTGACATAATCACAGGTTTCTTGAGTACTGCCTTGATGTGCGCTCCCTTCAAGTGAGAAGGCACTACGCCTGTTCTCAGAGACAGGTTAACAGTTGACATAATCACAGGTTTCTTGAGTACTGCCTTGATGTGCGCCCCCTTCAAGTGAGAAGGCACTACACCTGTTCTCAGAGACAGGTTAACAGTTGACATAATCACAGGTTTCTTGAGTACTGCCTTGATGTGCGCTCCCTTCAAGTGAGAAGGCACTACACCTGTTCTCAGAGACAGGTTAACAGTTGACATAATCACAGGTTTCTTGAGTACTGCCTTGATGTGTGCTCCCTTCAAGTGAGAAGGCACTACACCTGTTCTCAGAGACAGGTTAACAGTTGACATAATCACAGGTTTCTTGAGTACTGCCTTGATGTGCGCTCCCTTCAAGTGAGAAGGCACTACACCTGTTCTCAGAGACAGGTTAACAGTTGACATAATCACAGGTTTCTTGAGTACTGCCTTGATGTGCGCTCCCTTCAAGACACTACACCTGTTCTCAGAGACAGGTTAACAGTTGACATAATCACAGGTTTCTTGAGTACTGCCTTGATGTGCGCTCCCTTCAAGTGAGAAGACACTACACCTGTTCTCAGAGACAGGTTAACAGTTGACATAATCACAGGTTTCTTGAGTACTGCCTTGATGTGCGCTCCCTTCAAGTGAGAAGGCACTACACCTGTTCTCAGAGACAGGTTAACAGTTGACATAATCACAGGTTTCTTGAGTACTGCCTTGATGTGCGCTCCCTTCAAGTGAGAAGACACTACACCTGTTCTCAGAGACAGGTTAACAGTTGACATAATCACAGGTTTCTTGAGTACTGCCTTGATGTGTGCTCCCTTCAAGTGAGAAGGCACTACACCTGTTCTCAGAGACAGGTTAAAAGTTGACATAATCACAGGTTTCTTGAGTACTGCCTTGATGTGCGCTCCCTTCAAGTGAGAAGACACTACACCTGTTCTCAGAGACAGGTTAACAGTTGACATAATCACAGGTTTCTTGAGTACTGCCTTGATGTGTGCTCCCTTCAAGTGAGAAGGCACTACACCTGTTCTCAGAGACAGGTTAACAGTTGACATAATCACAGGTTTCTTGAGTACTGCCTTGATGTGCCCCTCCAAGTGAGAAGACACTACACCTGTTCTCAGAGACAGGTTAACAGTTGACATAATCACAGGTTTCTTGAGTACTGCCTTGATGTGTGCTCCTTCAAGTGAGAAGGCACTACACCTGTTCTCAGAGACAGGTTAACAGTTGACATAATCACAGGTTTCTTGAGTACTGCCTTGATGTGCGCTCCCTTCAAGTGAGAAGGCACTACACCTGTTCTCAGAGACAGGTTAACCGTTGACATAATCACAGGTTTCTTGAGTACTGCCTTGATGTGTGCTCCCTTCAAGTGAGAAGGCACTACACCTGTTCTCAGAGACAGGTTAACAGTTGACATAATCACAGGTTTCTTGAGTACTGCCTTGATGTGCGCTCCTTCAAGTGAGAAGGCACTACACCTGTTCTCAGAGACAGGTTAACAGTTGACATAATCACAGGTTTCTTGAGTACTGCCTTGATGTGCGCTCCCTTCAAGTGAGAAGGCACTACACCTGTTCTCAGAGACAGGTTAACAGTTGACATAATCACAGGTTTCTTGAGTACTGCCTTGATGTGCGCTCCCTTCAAGTGAGAAGGCACTACACCTGTTCTCAGAGACAGGTTAACAGTTGACATAATCACAGGTTTCTTGAGTACTGCCTTGATGTGCGCCTCCCTTCAAGTGAGAAGGCACTACACCTGTTCTCAGAGACAGGTTAACAGTTGACATAATCACAGGTTTCTTGAGTACTGCCTTGATGTGTGCTCCCTTCAAGTGAGAAGACACTACGCCTGTTCTCAGAGACAGGTTAACTGTTGACATAATCACAGGTTTCTTGAGTACTGCCTTGATGTGCGCTCCCTTCAAGTGAGAAGGCACTACACCTGTTCTCAGAGACAGGTTAACAGTTGACATAATCACAGGTTTCTTGAGTACTGCCTTGATGTGCGCTCCCTTCAAGTGAGAAGACACTACACCTGTTCTCAGAGACAGGTTAACAATTGACATAATCACAGGTTTCTTGAGTACTGCCTTGATGTGTGCTCCCTTCAAGTGAGAAGGCACTACACCTGTTCTCAGAGACAGGTTAAAAGTTGACATAATCACAGGTTTCTTGAGTACTGCCTTGATGTGTGCTCCCTTCAAGTGAGAAGACACTACGCCTGTTCTCAGAGACAGGTTAACTGTTGACATAATCACAGGTTTCTTGAGTACTGCCTTGATGTGTGCTCCCTTCAAGTGAGAAGACATTACGCCTGTTCTCAGAGACAGGTTAACAGTTGACATAATCACAGGTTTCTTGAGTACTGCCTTGATGTGCGCTCCCTTCAAGTGAGAAGACACTACACCTGTTCTCAGAGACAAGTTAACAGTTGACATAATCACAGGTTTCTTGAGTACTGCCTTGATGTGTGCTCCCTTCAAGTGAGAAGGCACTACACCTGTTCTCAGAGACAGGTTAACAGTTGACATAATCACAGGTTTCTTGAGTACTGCCTTGATGTGTGCTCCCTTCAAGTGAGAAGGCACTACACCTGTTCTCAGAGACAGGTTAACAGTTGACATAATCACAGGTTTCTTGAGTACTGCCTTGATGTGCGCTCCCTTCAAGTGAGAAGGCACTACACCTGTTCTCAGAGACAGGTTAACAGTTGACATAATCACAGGTTTCTTGAGTACTGCCTTGATGTGCGCTCCCTTCAAGTGAGAAGGCACTACACCTGTTCTCAGAGACAGGTTAACAGTTGACATAATCACAGGTTTCTTGAGTACTGCCTTGATGTGCGCTCCCTTCAAGTGAGAAGACACTACACCTGTTCTCAGAGACAGGTTAACAGTTGACATAATCACAGGTTTCTTGAGTACTGCCTTGATGTGCGCTCCCTTCAAGTGAGAAGACACTACACCTGTTCTCAGAGACAGGTTAACAGTTGACATAATCACAGGTTTCTTGAGTACTGCCTTGATGTGTGCTCCCTTCAAGTGAGAAGGCACTACACCTGTTCTCAGAGACAGGTTAACAGTTGACATAATCACAGGTTTCTTGAGTACTGCCTTGATGTGTGCTCCCTTCAAGTGAGAAGGCACTACACCTGTTCTCAGAGACAGGTTAACAGTTGACATAATCACAGGTTTCTTGAGTACTGCCTTGATGTGCGCTCCCTTCAAGTGAGAAGGCACTACACCTGTTCTCAGAGACAGGTTAACAGTTGACATAATCACAGGTTTCTTGAGTACTGCCTTGATGTGCGCTCCTTCTAGTGAGAAGGCACTACACCTGTTCTCAGAGACAGGTTAACAGTTGACATAATCACAGGTTTCTTGAGTACTGCCTTGATGTGCGCTCCCTTCAAGTGAGAAGGCACTACACCTGTTCTCAGAGACAGGTTAACAGTTGACATAATCACAGGTTTCTTGAGTACTGCCTTGATGTGCGCTCCCTTCAAGTGAGAAGGCACTACACCTGTTCTCAGAGACAGGTTAACCGTTGACATAATCACAGGTACAATGTCATGCGCACAGTCTCTAAGAAGCCATGTAGAATCATATCGAGTTCACAAGATTTCACTGGTGATGACTTTCTTCTCCCGGATAATGTGATAGCCCCGACTTCCAGGTAATGTCCCACAGGACTTTAACACCGTTCCAATTTTAGCATCAGAGGCTGGCACAAAGGCAGTCAGCAGACACATCTGCGGTGCATCACCAACCGAGGCGTCTACAATGTTAACATTCTCACTCAGTTCGGACCAAATTTTCGTATTTTCCGAGAAAAAATCAGAGAACTGCGTTGCCAATGTGTCAAACGAGTCACCTGGCAGCAATGGTGTGTCCTTTTCAGTGTGTAGGTGCTTGGTGACAATTTTGAACAGTTGCTTCTTGTCACATTGAACATGGATTTTCAAGAATTATTGTTATATAATATATTTTGTGTTCAGTAAAGAATGGCAGTATTTGCTCAAAATGGAGGTCATATACCACAGAAATAAATTTTAAAATACTTTTATCTACCTTCCGTAATAAGAGCAGCCTATTGCGGGTGGCTATTCCAGATGAACCGTGGACAAAGAAGCCATTTATTTATTGAGTGCCCAGAAATGTTCCATCTGCCTATAGCCGAGGCTGTCTTTATCAGATATCTGTCAATTTAATTTTGAAATCTGTTGCTTGCAGCGTGGCCAGCCCACTGTGCGCGGTGCAGTTTCAACGCCATTGCCAACAGGGCTGACTGCTCTTGGTGCAAGAATAAGTTTGCCGTCGAAAACAGTGACAAGACTTGTGGAGGTAGCCATGTGAAATGAAGGATCGTCATGCACGTGTATTGGTTAAATGATTCCAGTGGCCGAGTTCTTTCGGCAAAGCCGACAGATTAAATCGAATCTATCCAAAGCCATGTAACTTAATTTCCTGTTATAAATGTCTATACCCGGCTGTCATTCATGTGCAAGCAGATAATTTATCTTGTTTATATTTCTCATCAAATTTACCTACGTATTTGTAGTTGCGTTTCAGCAGCTTTCAACTGTCTTGATCAGACTAACTACATTTAGATGGTGAGAGGAGCAATCTAGTAACAGGAAGTTGGAAACCATTCTGTCGCCACTTAGTGGTAATTGGTCTGACTGAGACACATGAAAGAAGCTGAAACATTGCAGAAGGAAAAAAAGGTAGATTTGACTATAAAAAACAGAAGAGAAGAAATTATTTGAATCAATCAGTCAGGTGGATCTGTCCAAATACGTTATGGAAGTTATGTGATTAGGGATCATCCCAGAATGTTGATATCCGATATCAGACAAAACTAGTGTCATTTGGGGGAGAGAGGGGTCAGAGGCAGTTTCATATTGCGTCGGACATTGACATTTTATGCTTCAGACTGACACTATTAATATATTGATATCGTCATGTCAATGTTCACAAAGTTTTGTTTGAGATGGGGTGGAGTACTGAGGCCAGATGAAAGTAATATCATCAGATATTGGACATTGACGTTCTGGTATGATCCCTTAGCCTTAGGCCATGAGCACTGCTTAAATCGTTATTCATTTTAGAAATTTTTTGGTCAGAATAGGGCCTACCTTTTACTTGTAATGTTTCGTTTATTATCAGTGAACTTGTTCAGATGACTACCGCTAGATGACCACACGCTATCACCGCTGTGGCCCTCCTCAGAAGATCGTCATAGGATGTGAGAGTCGGTACCAGCTCTCATCTGTGCACTGTGCAGGAGGACTACTGTGTCACCATCTAGCGGTAGTCACCTGAAGAGCAAATAAAATGTTACGAACAAGAGGTAAACTGACTGAGAAATGTACGTAAAAAGAATAACGATTTGAACCATCCAGTCAGACCATTCTCTTCACATATAAATATTGCTTAGACGTTGTCATAACAACTGGGTAAACTGTTGTAGCCTGTGGTCTTCACTGTTCTAATTGTCACACAAACGGACCATCGAAATGCGACAAAGGTACATGCTACACAGCCTACGTCTACAGCCCCCCAACACAGACTTGTGTCCGTAAGTGAAACCACTATAATACATTCTACATTTTGGGCAGTATGAATTTATAACAATTTGCATTTGTGGAAATCTTTCACCTTTCGAACAAGTGACGAATGTGTTCTGTCTTGTCAGCAGGATGTGAGCAGGTTGCAGAACATTCAGTTCATCTATAATATTATAAAACACTTTTTTCTGTGGATCTCTAACTCCGTTAGTTTGACATGTATGGGGTGGAGATTTTGTATGTGATCTAACCGACCCTTTGGGATGGTTCGTAGATTAAGATTTTTTCGAAATTCTTCTTTATTGGGAGCAGTGGGGGGTTCAATATTTCAAAAGTTTCTACCGGAGTTCTAACAGCGGAATTTAATGTTTTTATTATCGTAAAGATAATACTGTCATCTACACATACCGGTATGCCTCTGGATGTATGCATACATTATGATATATAGAAAGTCAAGAGATGTCGTTATAAAAGGAGGAACGTAACAGCACATTAACAATCAGTGTATTTGATCAATTATTATTCATAAAAGTATGTTACAAATACGTAATATACTGTGCCCATCAAATGCCTATTATGTCGTACCACAGGCTATCACAAATATTGCATAATTATTTATTCATGTTAAATGTTACTTAAAGGTTTGACATACATAAATATGTATAAAATAAATTGTGATGTGCGTGTGTTGTTCGCAGCAATTCCGTCCAAGTGTTACTGGGGATACTTCAATGATACGGCCATCCAGGCGGAATGTAGAATCTGCTACACTTACAATGCCGTGAAAGGGACAGACAAGACTTGTGCCAGTGATTATCTTGCGTTAAACTGAGGCTGTTTGTTCCTCATTCTGTAATATAATGCTCATAGTATATGACTAAATATGTTGAAGTTATGCTCATGCCAAATACACAAATAAAATGTCGCCATGAACTTAAAATTATAAAGAAATATTAAATTTGTAACAGCTTTCTTGTGCAAATATCTTATTTATTTAGCCATTGTAAATTACATTAGTTTCATGACAAAACGTGAAAAAAGGCAACCATGGGAAAGTGGTTTGTTTTGGAAATAGGTTGGTCAAGGCTAAATTCAGTTTTGGAAATAGGTTGGTCAAGGCTAAATTCAGTTTTGGAAATAGGTTGGTCAAGGCTAAATTCAGTTTTGGAAATAGGTTGGTCAAGGCTAAATTCAGTTTTGGAAATAGGTTGGTCAAGGCTAAATTCAGTTTTGGAAATAGGTTGGTCAAGGCTAAATTCAGTTTTGGAAATAGGTTGGTCAAGGCTAAATTCAGTTTTGGAAATAGGTTGGTCAAGGCTAAATTCAGTTTTGGAAATAGGTTGGTCAAGGCTAAATTCAGTTTTGGAAATAGGTTGGTCAAGGCTAAATTCAGTTTTGGAAATAGGTTGGTCAAGGCTAAATTCAGTTTTGGAAATAGGTTGGTCAAGGCTAAATTCAGTTTTGGAAATAGGTTGGTCAAGGCTAAATTCAGTTTTGCACACTACCTCAACTAGAAATTGTACGTAGAGCTTTTAATGATGTCAACAATTGTGCACATTACAAGTTCCATGCTTTGACCGTGTCATTGGTGCATCGAGCATGTTGATTGCTGTTGGTAAAGTGACTCGCCTTGTGGAAGAAGACATGGGAACATGTTTCCATGCCTCACAATGCCGTGTCATGATGCAACATACATTTATGGACCCAAACACTGCGTTATAACGATGCTAGCTGGTACGTGGGTTTGTGCTGAAGGTGTTCTTCGTTATGCTCACAGAATGTCCTTCCAACTGTAACCGGTGCATTTACAATATTGACAAGAAAAGGACTGACTGCACAAGATGCAAAGACGGGTATGGCGTGAAAGAAATCGACAAGACTTGCGCAGGTGACCATATTAAAACAAAAATTATGATTATTATTTTAGCCATAGGACTGTTTCTATCTTCTTGATTGTTTATATTTAGCAGTGTCATCCAAATGCAGCACATGGCACATGGATACATAATATAGTGCAAACTTCTTCTGTCGCCATTATCCCTCACGGGGTCGGCCTGGAGTGTAGGAGCTAGTCGTCACCTCTTTTTCCAGTCTTATACGTCTTCTTCTTTCAGCCCCCTCAACTCCATATGCGTAACATGTAAGGCTTGCATTATGTATTCACCGTCAAGAAACACTGTCGAGAGACATGCACGTATGCAGTAATGCACCTGCAGACATGTACGAACACACTCACACATGCACGCTTTGACTTTATGATTCCCGTTCATACTTTCCTGAATGTGGAAATGAATAGTTGTCAAAAAACATGCTTGAAGCAGATAAGCATATATCTAGACAATGTCGCCAGTTATATGCAATGCTATGTACAAGACAACATGACCATAAAAAATGTTCAGATGTTTTCAAATGTTACAAGGAAAAATGTGTTTACTACTTTTTGTTCGCCTGTGTACATTGCCCATCTGTGGTGGAATTTTCGTAAGTATGCTATTAGAAAATTGTATGTCGCTAACAACAATATATTCCGAATGGTGTTAGGTTATCAAAGATATAGTAATGCTAGTGAAATGTTAATTTACTTAATTGGCCTAACTGTGCTGCTGTTATTAGAAATTTGAGATACCGGTAGATTTATATACCAACTGTGGTTCTCAAAAAGTCGTGAACTGTAGCATCATTAACAGAGATGTGAAGTATATGTCTAGAATATGGAAGCACTACCCGCTAGTTTAATATGGAAGCACTACCCGCTAGTTTAATATGGAAGCACTACCCGCTAGTTTAATATGGAAGCACTACCCGCTAGTTTAATATGGAAGCACTACCCGCTAGTTTAATATGGAAGCACTACCCGCTAGTTTAATATGGAAGCACTACCGGCTAGTTTAATATGGAAGCACTACCCGCTAGTTTAATATGGAAGCACTACCCGCTAGTTTAATATAGAAGCACTACCCGCTAGTTTAATATGGAAGCACTACCCGCTAGTTTAATATGGAAGCACTACCCGCTAGTTTAATATAGAAGCACTACCCGCTAGTTTAATATGGAAGCACTACCCGCTAGTTTAATATGGAAGCACTACCCGCTAGTTTAATATAGAAGCACTACCCGCTAGTTTAATATGGAAGCACTACCCGCTAGTTTAATTTCCTGTATGTACAATTTGTTGATGGTTGAAGTAACTATGATATTTCATTCAGTATATGTAACAATTGTTCATAACACAACTTTAGAACCACGATAATGCACTTGTAAATGGCATAGAGTCTGCGAATGAAGCAATTATTATTATATTCACTCCCGGTTGAACTGATGAAACATTGATGATTTTTTGAAGTCTGTTCCCCCCACTGCAAGATCTGCCACTCAAACGGAGCATCGAAGTGTGACCGTGATAAGTGCAACACAAAATACGTCTTTAACAGCAACGAACTGACTTGTCTTGGTGAGTGAGCCTGTTTAAGGGACAAACCTGTATCCCTGCAACATTTAATAATAGATTCGTAATAAACCTTGTGAAGTGAAGACAACATATTTATATTTGGTGTATGTGACACTGGTCCCTTCTGTGAGATGATAGCAATGACCAGCTGTAGTTGGAGTCGTCTCATGCGAATCTTCTTTGTGAGTTTCCATATACCAGTGAAGTTCTTTGTTTGTATTGCCAATTGCTACACTTGACATAGGCTCTTTCTTGTGTAACTCCAGTCAATCAGTTCCATTTTGAGGGGCTATGAAACAGCTCCTTTCCATGGTGACACAGAAGATTGACAGATTCAGGGTTCATGTATCATAATCAAGTGAATTTAAATCATGAATTTCTTGAAAACGATTTCTTTATGTAAATGAATGAAACTTCTTAATAAACATCCACGTTTATGTTGCTTTTATAATATGCTCTGATGCCTGTGTTGTTTGCAGCATGGCCAGCTGACTGTAACGCGTGCAAATTTAACTCTACCACCAACAGAGCAGAATGCTCTCGATGCAAGAGTCATTTTGGTGTTAAGGACGATGACAAGACTTGTGCAGGTAACTATGTCAAACTAACAATTGCTAAGTACTATACATATTTATTTCGAACAGTTTTCCTATTTTTTACACATCTGCCCAATACAATGTTGTTCATATCGAGTTTTTCTGAAGAGAACTAGGTGTGCATGAACTGAGTGACTAAATAATATTGAGTGCTTCTCAAGAGAACAGTGTGTTGTGTTTCAGAATGTGACACAAACTGTGATGACTGTTACACAAGTGGAGCATCAAGATGTGATCCTGATCAGTGCCATGCTAAGTTTGTCTTCAACAGCCTTCAAAAGACTTGTGTCGGTGAGGGAAATTGTTTTGGGAAAACAATAACTTCTTTATTCACGAGTTATTACTCGAATTGTCATATTATTTCTGTGAATTTATTTGTAGGTTGAATTATCTTGTTAATTATTTAATCGAATAAATTGTTTAAATAATCAGCCGGTTACTGACGCTTTTGAAAACCGGTAAGCATGTTAGATTCAAGAAGCAAGTGATGTATGTCGTAGAGAGTTATCTTTGTATATAGTTATCATATTTCGCAAAGTTGTGTCGTAATCAAAGTGAATATGTAATGTCGTAAAAAGTGTGTCTGATTTTAATTCGATGGAAGTTCAAAGAAGACACACTGATTGTGTTTGCTGTCATAATATGCCATGATGCCTTTTATTATTTGCAGCATGGCCAGCTAACTGTGTGAGTTGCAGTTTTAACACTTCTACCAGGAGGGCAGAATGCTCTAAGTGCGAGGAACTACTTGGTGTGACGGACGACAACAAGACTTGTGCAGGTAAGTGAACGTAGAAATGGATTATTCGTTGATTTTGTTTCAGATATAGAGTTATCTCTGCCAAAATAATGTATTGAGTACAACATGTGCACTTGTTTGTAAATTAGTTTTGATGTGATTTGAAGTGTGCCTAACTTTATAATAAATGATGTCCATATAGTTTTCTCAAGGGAACTGTTTAATTTCTTGTAGCCTGTGCACCAGACTGTTCTGCCTGTCACCCGAGTGGAGCATCAAGATGTGATCCTGATAAATGCATCGATCGATTTGTGTTCAACAGCCTTCAAGAGACTTGTGCTGGTGAGTGAAACCATGCTTGGGATAAAACAGTCACCCTGGAAGGTCTCTGACATAGTAGAATTGATTTCTGTGAATTGTCATGTTGTTTCAGCAATATTTAGATTCAATCAGCATATTGTGTTGTTATGAGAGCTAACATCTGTATCACTGTAATGTATATTCACGTATGTGTGATTTTTATACAGAATTTCCATTTAAATACATGTACAGGGCTGTATGTAGACAATCTGTATATGTTCAGAGACCAGATTTTTTAAATAATTAGCAGCAATGCCATTCTGTCGGGTGGCGCAATATACACACAGATTTCAGAAGACTGTTTCCTAGAACATTCGTCAATGACGTTTTTATGATGTAAATTTCAAAAATGTTTTTGTATCAACTTTAGTTACATAATTTATCCACTACTGGTAGGCGATCCTGATGTGATTGTGTCAAGAATCAATTTACGTTTGGCAGGGACTGCAAAACTGGTATAAAAATCTGAACAAATGGGGAATTTAGAAATATTAAAGGTGTTTCTTTTGTTCTGATGGATCTTGGATGAAGCCTTGACTGTTTGGCACCTGAGTTGTAATTAAGCCGTCTAGTAGGAAACATTAACTTATGCCCTCACTCACTGATGCTAGACAGTTTTGATTTAAGGAGAAATATCCCCAAAACACGTACAGTTACTTTGATACAAGAATTAAGATAACAATTTGTTATTAGTATGACAATATTTGTTATCACAAGCGAGATTATTTAAGGTATATCGGTGTGAATTATATTTGGAGTAACAGAAACGATTTTATTTATTTCTGACAATCGTAACTAAATAAGGCAATTTCTTGTATTATTTTCATATTTACAAAATGTCGATTTAAGCTATGTTTTGACAGTCAGTCGCTGCACTGTATTCAGGAACTTCCTAATGCAATGAACAGTTGAACAGTTTGAAAAGCTTACATTGTGTTGACAATTGGAAGTTCTGATGTAAATGGATGCATGTTCAAAATAAACATCCACATTTCTGATGCTGTTGTTATATGTCTTATCATGATGCCTGTGTTGTTTGCAGCATGGCCAGCTGACTGTGAAGTATGCGGTTTTAACACTACCACCAAGAGAGCAGAATGCTCTCGATGCAAGAGTCACTTTGGTGTCATGGAAGGAAACAAGACTTGTGCAGGTTACTATATCAAACTAAATATTGTTAAATACGTTGATAACTATAATTAAATTCAGTATATGTTAAGTGAACATCTGTCCAAATGTTTGTTCATCAGATTACCTGTTTTTTTAATATCTGCATAACCTTGAAATAAAATGGTATTCGTAATATTGAGTGCTTCTCAAGAGAACTGTGTGTTGTGTTTCAGAATGTGACACAAACTGTGATGACTGTTACACAAGTGGAGCATCAAGATGTGATCCTGATCAGTGCCATGCTAAGTTTGTCTTCAACAGCCTTCAAAAGACTTGTGTCGGTGAGGGAAATTGTTTTGGGAAAACAATAACTTCTTTATTCACGAGTTATTACTCGAATTGTCATATTATTTCTGTGAATTTATTTGTAGGTTGAATTATCTTGTTAATTATTTAATCGAATAAATTGTTTAAATAATCAGCCGGTTACTGACGCTTTTGAAAACCGGTAAGCATGTTAGATTCAAGAAGCAAGTGATGTATGTCGTAGAGAGTTATCTTTGTATATAGTTATCATTTTTTGCAAAGTTGTGTCGTAATCAAAGTGAATATGTAATGTCGTAAAAAGTGTGTCTGATTTTAATTCGATGGAAGTTCAAAGAAGACACACTGATTGTGTTTGCTGTCATAATATGCCATGATGCCTTTTATTATTTGCAGCATGGCCAGCTAACTGTGTGAGTTGCAGTTTTAACACTTCTACCAGGAGGGCAGAATGCTCTAAGTGCGAGGAACTACTTGGTGTGACGGACGACAACAAGACTTGTGCAGGTAAGTGAACGTAGAAATGGATTATTCGTTGATTTTGTTTCAGATATAGAGTTATCTCTGCCAAAATAATGTATTGAGTACAACATGTGCACTTGTTTGTAAATTAGTTTTGATGTGATTTGAAGTGTGCCTAACTTTATAATAAATGATGTCCATATAGTTTTCTCAAGGGAATTGTTTAATTTCTTGTAGCCTGTGCACCTGACTGTTCTGCCTGTCACACGAGTGGAGCATCAAGATGTGATCCTGATAAATGCATCGATCGATTTGTGTTCAACAGCCTTCAAGAGACTTGTGCTGGTGAGTGAAACCATGCTTGGGATAAAACAGTCACCCTGGAAGGTCTCTGACATAGTAGAATTGATTTCTGTGAATTGTCATGTTGCTTCAGCAATATTTTGATACAATCAGCATATTGTGTTGTTATGAGAGCTAGCATCTGTATCACTGTAATGTATATTCACGTATGTGTGATTTTTATACAGAATTTCCATTTAAATACATGTACAGGGCTGTATGTAGACAATCTGTATATGTGACGAGTCCTGACGAAATGAGTCGGATGTACAGATTTGTCGAACGTCAGGAAATGCCAAAATGTGTTGCAACCGAAACATTTACGATTGTGCGTTTTTTCAATAAACTTGGTCCTTAATATGTCTGTTATCGACTGACGTCGCTATTTTTGTTAAATGTGCGTTCATTTGCTGTTTATAGAGTAGTTTTGTGATACCTGTGTAAAATGTCATGCATGAATTCGCTAAAACAAAGCCGAAAACACAACATTTGTAACGCAGTTTTTCGCGGAAATTGTGGGCTGTCCCTCAACATTTTGATACCGCCAGAGAGCGCTGGATGTCATCTTTCTAAATATAGTGAGGCCGCCGTGACCTGGTTTGAATTTAGCCAATAGGAGGGCTTGACGTGCGAGCTATAATGTAAACATTCGAAGCCTTGTCGCTAGCCGCGTGACTAATGCTACTGCTGTCATTGGCTGCGCAGCTGCGGCGCATGCGCATTGCGGCTTTCTTTGCCAGTCCCTTTAAAAATGGCACTCGAGTTAGCGAAGTTGATTAATTGCAATGTGGCGGATTCCGATAGAGAAAAGATCGATAGTTTGTTGGAGGAGTACAGTGTGGCAAGGGTGACGAACCAGACTCAGATTCAGAAGTTTGTAATAGCATGTCATCCGACGAGGATAACCATTTTGATGATCGAAGGAATGACTTCGACGATGCCATGGAAGTGGCTGCCGAGTCTGAGGACATAGTTTTTGACTCTGTGGTCGAAGAACTGGCCAAAGTTTCAGGTATGCATGCTATCGAAGTGTATATTATATACACTATGAAATTATTATTTGAATACCGTCTCACTGTCTGTGGTTCGTTATATTTATATGAACAGTGGCACAGGCCATTGTCATGATTGTATCTGGGTAAATGCATGTGCACGTTATCAGGCCATCAGGGTGAGATCATGACAGATTACTAATTAATTAGATCGTTACTATAACCAAGCCTAATAGACTATGCTAATATGAGTTTCATTAAACTGGTGTTAGTCAGGGCTTGACATAAAGAGTAAATTAAAGTTGTGACTTTCTGTGATATGGAGGAATGATGTCAGACATACTGATACACCACTGCACTGATAGTAGGATAGGTTTATTAATTCCTTATTATTATTATTATTATTAATGTAGCCTAAATTTCCATTTGTGTCTACAATAATGTTTTTGGCATAACTCTTAAAAAACAGATACTTTACGCATTTCAAAGGGACATAAAATGATATTGCATGTCATGGCAATGTTTTTTTAATGTGCATCATAACAAGGCACTGGACTATTATGATTGGCCTTTTTATAAATGCATATGAAATTATATTTGCCGTTTGTGGACGTGCCTACCATAACTGGTCGCATTTTACAGGAACACGAGTTGTTGACATGGCCAGGACATTCTACAACGGGATGGTGACAGCTGCCAAGCAGACCTGCAGCGAGATGAAACTGGTGGAGTTCAGCAGGAGTGCTCCCTGCAGCCGGCAGATCTCGATGCACTACAGTTTCGACTTTGCGCAGCAAGTTCACCTGCCGAGTGACCCTCTCCAGCCAGGCCCCATGTACTTCCTGGTTCCTAGAAAGTGTGGCATATTTGGGGTCTGCTGGGAGGGGCTCCCGAAACAGGTGAACTTCCTGATTGATGAGGCCCATCTCATTTCGAAGGGGTCGAACGCTGTTGTGTCCTACATACACTACTTTTTTGAGTGTTTTTGGACTGGGTGAGACCACTGCCGACCTTCACTGTACAAAACAAGAACTGTTTTGTCCTGTGGTATTGTGCATGGAGGGTCGCCATTGGTCTCCACCAGCCCATCACACTCAACTTTCTAGTTGTGGTACACACAAAGTTTGCCCCTTATGCTTGCTTTGGGCTTCTCAAGCGGGCATTCAAATATCGTCGCTGACTGAGCTCGAGTCTGTGGTGAATGGGAGCGCCTGTCTGAATTCCACCCAGTTGGTTGGCAAAGAAGATGGCACATCCCTCGTCCCTGTGGCAGACTGACAAGCACACCTCCATCCCCAATTCAAGGCACTGCTAGGCACCAAGAAGTACTTTCACTTCAGGTACATTCAATGCTATCTATTTATCCCAGTAGTATCCACAATATCGTTTAATAACATAAAATTAAAGGAAATAAATGCTATGAATGCTAAATAAGGCTTTATATAAAGGGTTATCGTCATAGGTGAGTTGGTGTGTTCATAAAAAATGTTTGTTTATCGTTACTTTATTTACACGATTACAATAATTGTGTTACTTGACCCTTATAATGTATGCACAGCTGATACATTGATATTTTGCATCCATCTTTTTTGTGTTTGTCTAATATAAAACCAAGGAAAACATATTTGCCTGTTATGACAACACTCGCAGGTGTTCCTGTGAAATGCAACCATTATGCCTGTATACAGTGAAAGATGATAAACAATTATTTAAACTGTGTTAAACACTGTTCACAGGTTTGATGCAGCCAGCCCAGGCATGGTCTTTGTAAAGACAACATGCGGCAGCCCCGAAGAGCGCTTCGAGTTCCTGGTTTGCAGTGATGCCTTGCTGCCTTCTGCACCACCAGTCGCCATCAAGCCACCTGGCCTCAGTCACGACCGCCAACACTATCTCCTCACAAACATTCGTCCATTTGTGAAGGACCTGTATAAGGACGTGCTGTGTCCAAGCCCCTCTGAGAGGGAGGATGCCCCCATGGCGGGGCCCTCCACAGCTCCCGATGCTGTCGCATCCACACCACGCAGAGGAGGTATTCGTGGCCTAGGTCGCCGGCCTTCGCCATCGCCTTCTCCGACCGAGGCATCTGAGAACTCGTGGTAGTGCTCGCAGGGGACGTGGTAGTCCTGGCAGGGGACATGGCAATGCTGGCAGGGGTCGTGGTGGTGCCAGTGTGGGAAAATGAGAATAAACTCATTGACTGGTTTTGTGAGTCATATAAACTTGCAGCAGTTTTCTTTTGCAATTTTATTTTGTTTTTGTTTGTAGCAATGAGCTTCACTTATTAGAACAATGTCAGTTTATAAATAAATGCATTTACCCGACAAACCAGACTGTTTTTGTGTGTGCTGTAAAATTCCTAAAAAACATACCACTCCACTAGTATACATAGAAAAGTCTTTTGCTCATAACTTTTTTAATATCGCATACATTTTGTTCATATATTCAGATACTTAACAGGATATCACTATCTAAGATGGTGCAGAATTTCAAAGAAATCTGTTAAGGGTAACTAAGGTACTTTTCAGTAAACGTACCAAAACTTCAAACGGCTTTTTCTCAGTTTGAACATTTCTACCCCATATGTGTTCATTGTGACATAACTTCAGCTAGGTTTACGCTACGCCCAAAATATATGTACCATGTTAAAGCTGATTATATGCTCTTTCCAACGGTATATATAACTCAATATTTTTAAATTTGTACATGTGACTCATTTCGTTAGGACTCGACACATATGTTCAGAGACCAGATTTTTTAAATAATTAGCAGCAATGCCATTCTGTCGGGTGGCGCAATATACACACAGATTTCAGAAGACTGTTTCCTAGAACATTCGTCAATGACGTTTTTATGATGTAAATTTCAAAAATGTTTGTATCAACTTTAGTTACATAATTTATCCACTACTGGTAGGCGATCCTGATGTGTTTGTGTCAAGAATCAATTTACGTTTGGCAGGGACTGCAAAACTGGTATAAAAATCTGAACAAATGGGGAATTTATAAATATTAAAGGTGTTTCTTTTGTTCTGATGGATCTTGGATGAAGCCTTGACTGTTTGGCACCTGAGTTGTAATTAAGCCGTCTAGTAGGAAACATTAACTTATGCCCTCACTCACTGATGCTAGACAGTTTTGATTTAAGGAGAAATATCCCCAAAACACGTACAGTTACTTTGATACAAGAATTAAGATAACAATTTGTTATTAATAGTATGACAATATTTGTTATCACAAGCGAGATTGTTTAAGGTATATTGGTGTGAATTATATTTGGAGTAACAGAAACGATTTTATTTATTTCTGACAATCGTAACTAAATAAGGCAATTTCTTGTATTATTTTCATATTTACAAAATGTCGATTTAAGCTATGTTTTGACAGTCAGTCGCTGCACTGTATTCAGGAACTTCCTAATGCAATGAACTGTTGAACAGTTTGAAAAGCTTACATTGTGTTGACAATTGGAAGTTCTGATGTAAATGGATGCATGTTCAAAATAAACATCCACATTTCTGATGCTGTTGTTATATGTCATCATGATGCCTGTGTTGTTTGCAGCATGGCCAGCTGACTGTGAAGTATGCGGTTTTAACACTACCACCAAGAGAGCAGAATGCTCTCGATGCAAGAGTCACTTTGGTGTCATGGAAGGAAACAAGACTTGTGCAGGTTACTATATCAAACTAAATATTGTTAAATACGTTGATAACTATAATTAAATTCAGTATATGTTAAGTGAACATCTGTCCAAATGTTTGTTCATCAGATTACCTGTTTTTTTAATATCTACATAACCTTGAAATAAAATGGTATTCGTAATATTGAGTGCTTCTCAAGAGAACTGTGTGTTGTGTTTCAGAATGTGACACAAACTGTGATGACTGTTACACAAGTGGAGCATCAAGATGTGATCCTGATCAGTGCCATGCTAAGTTTGTCTTCAACAGCCTTCAAAAGACTTGTGTCGGTGAGGGAAATTGTTTTGGGAAAACAATAACTTCTTTATTCACGAGTTATTACTCGAATTGTCATATTATTGCTGTGAATTTATTTGTAGGTTGAATTATCTTGTTAATTATTTAATCGAATAAATTGTTTAAATAATCAGCCGGTTACTGACACTTTTGAAAACCGGTAAGCATGTTAGATTCAAGAAGCAAGTGATGTATGTCGTAGAGAGTTATCTTTGTATATAGTTATCATATTTCGCAAAGTTGTGTCTTAATCAAAGTGAATATGTAATGTCGTAAAAAGTGTGTCTGATTTTAATTCGATGGAAGTTCAAAGAAGACACACTGATTGTGTTTGCTGTCATAATATGCCATGATGCCTTTTATTATTTGCAGCATGGCCAGCTAACTGTGTGAGTTGCAGTTTTAACACTTCTACCAGGAGGGCAGAATGCTCTAAGTGCGAGGAACTACTTGGTGTGACGGACGACAACAAGACTTGTGCAGGTAAGTGAACGTAGAAATGGATTATTCTTTGATTTTGTTTCAGATATAGAGTTATCTCTGCCAAAATAATGTATTGAGTACAACATGTGCACTTGTTTGTAAATTAGTTTTGATGTGATTTGATGTGTGCCTAACTTTATAATAAATGATGTCCATATAGTTTTCTCAAGGGAACTGTTTAATTTCTTGTAGCCTGTGCACCAGACTGTTCTGCCTGTCACACGAGTGGAGCATCAAGATGTGATCCTGATAAATGCATCGATCGGTTTGTGTTCAACAGCCTTCAAGAGACTTGTGCTGGTGAGTGAAACCATGCTTGGGATAAAACAGTCACCCTGGATGGTCACTGACATAGTAGAATTTATTTCTGTGAATTGTCATGTTGCTTCAGCAATATTTAGATTCAATCAGCATATTGTGTTGTTATGAGAGCTAGCATCTGTATCACTGTAATGTATATTCACGTATGTGTGATTTTTATACAGAATTTCCATTTAAATACATGTACAGGGCTGTATGTAGACAATCTGTATATGTTCAGAGACCAGATTTTTTAAATAATTAGCAGCAATGCCATTCTGTCGGGTGGCGCAATATACACACAGATTTCAGAAGACTGTTTCCTAGAACATTCGTCAATGACGTTTTTATGATGTAAATTTCAAAAATGTTTTTGTATCAACTTTAGTTACATAATTTATCCACTACTGGTAGGCGATCCTGATGTGATTGTGTCAAGAATCATTTTACGTTTGGCAGGGACTGCAAAACTGGTATAAAAATCTGAACAAATGGGGAATTTATAAATATTAAAGGTGTTTCTTTTGTTCTGATGGATCTTGGATGAAGCCTTGACTGTTTGGCACCTGAGTTGTAATTAAGCCGTCTAGTAGGAAACATTAACTTATGCCCTCACTCACTGATGCTAGACAGTTTTGATTTAAGGAGAAATATCCCCAAAACACGTACAGTTACTTTGATACAAGAATTAAGATAACAATTTGTTATTAATAGTATGACAATATTTGTTATCACAAGCGAGATTGTTTAAGGTATATCGGTGTGAATTATATTTGGAGTAACAGAAACGATTTTATTTATTTCTGACAATCGTAACTAAATAAGGCAATTTCTTGTATTATTTTCATATTTACAAAATGTCGATTTAAGCTATGTTTTGACAGTCAGTCGCTGCACTGTATTCAGGAACTTCCTAATGCAATGAACTGTTGAACAGTTTGAAAAGCTTACATTGTGTTGACAATTGGAAGTTCTGATGTAAATGGATGCATGTTCAAAATAAACATCCACATTTCTGATGCTGTTGTTATATGTCTTATCATGATGCCTGTGTTGTTTGCAGCATGGCCAGCTGACTGTGAAGTATGCGGTTTTAACACTACCACCAAGAGAGCAGAATGCTCTCGATGCAAGAGTCACTTTGGTGTCATGGAAGGAAACAAGACTTGTGCAGGTTACTATATCAAACTAAATATTGTTAAATACGTTGATAACTATAATTAAATTCAGTATATGTTAAGTGAACATCTGTCCAAATGTTTGTTCATCAGATTACCTGTTTTTTTAATATCTGCATAACCTTGAAATAAAATGGTATTCGTAATATTGAGTGCTTCTCAAGAGAACTGTGTGTTGTGTTTCAGAATGTGACACAAACTGTGATGACTGTTACACAAGTGGAGCATCAAGATGTGATCCTGATCAGTGCCATGCTAAGTTTGTCTTCAACAGCCTTCAAAAGACTTGTGTCGGTGAGGGAAATTGTTTTGGGAAAACAATAACTTCTTTATTCACGAGTTATTACTCGAATTGTCATATTATTTCTGTGAATTTATTTGTAGGTTGAATTATCTTGTTAATTATTTAATCAAATAAATTGTTTAAATAATCAGCCGGTTACTGACGCTTTTGAAAACCGGTAAGCATGTTAGATTCAAGAAGCAAGTGATGTATGTCGTAGAGAGTTATCTTTGTATATAGTTATCATATTTCGCAAAGTTGTGTCGTAATCAAAGTAAATATGTAATGTCGTAAAAAGTGTGTCTGATTTTAATTCGATGGAAGTTCAAAGAAGACACACTGATTGTGTTTGCTGTCATAAAATGCCATGATGTCTTTTATTATTTGCAGCATGGCCAGCTAACTGTGTGAGTTGCAGTTTTAACACTTCTACCAGGAGGGCAGAATGCTCTAAGTGCGAGGAACTACTTGGTGTGACGGACGACAACAAGACTTGTGCAGGTAAGTGAACGTAGAAATGGATTATTCGTTGATTTTGTTTCAGATATAGAGTTATCTCTGCCAAAATAATGTATTGAGTACAACATGTGCACTTGTTTGTAAATTAGTTTTGATGTGATTTGAAGTGTGCCTAACTTGATAATAAATGATGTCCATATAGTTTTCTCAAGGGAACTGTTTAATTTCTTGTAGCCTGTGCACCAGACTGTTCTGCCTGTCACCCGAGTGGAGCATCAAGATGTGATCCTGATAAATGCATCGATCGGTTTGTGTTCAACAGCCTTCAAGAGACTTGTGCTGGTGAGTGAAACCATGCTTGGGATAAAACAGTCACCCTGGATGGTCTCTGACATAGTAGAATTGATTTCTGTGAATTGTCATGTTGCTTCAGCAATATTTTGATACAATCAGCATATTGTGTTGTTATGAGAGCTAGCATCTGTATCACTGTAATGTATATTCACGTATGTGTGATTTTTACACAGAATTTCCATTTAAATACATGTACAGGGCTGAATGTAGACAATCTGTATATGTTCAGAGACCAGATTTTTTAAATAATTAGCAGCAATGCTATTCTGTCGGGTGGCGCAATATACACACAGATTTCAGAAGACTTTCCTAGAACATTCGTCAATGACGTTTTTATGATGTAAATTTCAAAAATGTTTTTGTATCAACTTTAGTTACATAATTTATCCACTACTGGTAGGCAATCCTGATGTGATTGTGTCAAGAATCAATTTACGTTTGGCAGGGACTGCAAAACTGGTATAAAAATCTGAACAAATGGGGAATTTAGAAATATTAAAGGTGTTTCTTTTGTTCTGATGGATCTTGGATGAAGCCTTGAGTGTTTGGCACCTGAGTTGTAATTAAGCCGTCTAGTAGGAAACATTAACTTATGCCCTCACTCACTGATGCTAGACAGTTTTGATTTAAGGAGAAATATCCCCAAAACACGTACAGTTACTTTGATACAAGAATTAAGATAACAATTTGTTATTAATAGTATGACAATATTTGTTATCACAAGCGAGATTGTTTAAGGTATATCGGTGTGAATTATATTTGGAGTAACAGAAACGATTTTATTTATTTCTGACAATCGTAACTAAATAAGGCAATTTCTTGTATTATTTTCATATTTACAAAATGTCGATTTAAGCTATGTTTTGACAGTCAGTCGCTGCACTGTATTCAGGAACTTCCTAATGCAATGAACTGTTGAACAGTTTGAAAAGCTTACATTGTGTTGACAATTGGAAGTTCTGATGTAAATGGATGCATGTTCAAAATAAACATCCACATTTCTGATGCTGTTGTTATATGTCATCATGATGCCTGTGTTGTTTGCAGCATGGCCAGCTGACTGTGAAGTATGCGGTTTTAACACTACCACCAAGAGAGCAGAATGCTCTCGATGCAAGAGTCACTTTGGTGTCATGGAAGGAAACAAGACTTGTGCAGGTTACTATATCAAACTAAATATTGTTAAATACGTTGATAACTATAATTAAATTCAGTATATGTTAAGTGAACATCTGTCCAAATGTTTGTTCATCAGATTACCTGTTTTTTTAATATCTGCATAACCTTGAAATAAAATGGTATTCGTAATATTGAGTGCTTCTCAAGAGAACTGTGTGTTGTGTTTCAGAATGTGACACAAACTGTGATGACTGTTACACAAGTGGAGCATCAAGATGTGATCCTGATCAGTGCCATGCTAAGTTTGTCTTCAACAGCCTTCAAAAGACTTGTGTCGGTGAGGGAAATTGTTTTGGGAAAACAATAACTTCTTTATTCACGAGTTATTACTCGAATTGTCATATTATTTCTGTGAATTTATTTGTAGGTTGAATTATCTTGTTAATTATTTAATCGAATAAATTGTTTAAATAATCAGCCGGTTACTGACGCTTTTGAAAACCGGTAAGCATGTTAGATTCAAGAAGCAAGTGATGTATGTCGTAGAGAGTTATCTTTGTATATAGTTATCATATTTCGCAAAGTTGTGTCTTAATCAAAGTGAATATGTAATGTCGTAAAAAGTGTGTCTGATTTTAATTCGATGGAAGTTCAAAGAAGACACACTGATTGTGTTTGCTGTCATAATATGCCATGATGCCTTTTATTATTTGCAGCATGGCCAGCTAACTGTGTGAGTTGCAGTTTTAACACTTCTACCAGGAGGGCAGAATGCTCTAAGTGCGAGGAACTACTTGGTGTGACGGACGACAACAAGACTTGTGCAGGTAAGTGAACGTAGAAATGGATTATTCGTTGATTTTGTTTCAGATATAGAGTTATCTCTGCCAAAATAATGTATTGAGTACAACATGTGCACTTGTTTGTAAATTAGTTTTGATGTGATTTGAAGTGTGCCTAACTTTATAATAAATGATGTCCATATAGTTTTCTCAAGGGAACTGTTTAATTTCTTGTAGCCTGTGCACCAGACTGTTCTGCCTGTCACCCGAGTGGAGCATCAAGATGTGATCCTGATAAATGCATCGATCGGTTTGTGTTCAACAGCCTTCAAGAGACTTGTGCTGGTGAGTGAAACCATGCTTGGGATAAAACAGTCACCCTGGATGGTCTCTGACATAGTAGAATTGATTTCTGTGAATTGTCATGTTGCTTCAGCAATATTTAGATTCAATCAGCATATTGTGTTGTTATGAGAGGTAGCATCTGTATCACTGTAATGTATATTCACGTATGTGTGATTTTTATACAGAATTTCCATTTAAATACATGTACAGGGCTGTATGTAGACAATCTGTATATGTTCAGAGACCAGATTTTTTAAATAATTAGCAGCAATGCCATTCTGTCGGGTGGCGCAATATACACACAGATTTCAGAAGACTGTTTCCTAGAACATTCGTCAATGACGTTTTTATGATGTAAATTTCAAAAATGTTTTTGTATCAACTTTAGTTACATAATTTATCCACTACTGGTAGGCGATCCTGATGTGATTGTGTCAAGAATCAATTTACGTTTGGCAGGGACTGCAAAACTGGTATAAAAATCTGAACAAATGGGGAATTTATAAATATTAAAGGTGTTTCTTTTGTTCTGATGGATCTTGGATGAAGCCTTGACTGTTTGGCACCTGAGTTGTAATTAAGCCGTCTAGTAGGAAACATTAACTTATGCCCTCACTCACTGATGCTAGACAGTTTTGATTTAAGGAGAAATATCCCCAAAACACGTACAGTTACTTTGATACAAGAATTAAGATAACAATTTGTTATTAATAGTATGACAATATTTGTTATCACAAGCGAGATTGTTTAAGGTATATCGGTGTGAATTATATTTGGAGTAACAGAAACGATTTTATTTATTTCTGACAATCGTAACTAAATAAGGCAATTTCTTGTATTATTTTCATATTTACAAAATGTCGATTTAAGCTATGTTTTGACAGTCAGTCGCTGCACTGTATTCAGGAACTTCCTAATGCAATGAACTGTTGAACAGTTTGAAAAGCTTACATTGTGTTGACAATTGGAAGTTCTGATGTAAATGGATGCATGTTCAAAATAAACATCCACATTTCTGATGCTGTTGTTATATGTCTTATCATGATGCCTGTGTTGTTTGCAGCATGGCCAGCTGACTGTGAAGTATGCGGTTTTAACACTACCACCAAGAGAGCAGAATGCTCTCGATGCAAGAGTCACTTTGGTGTCATGGAAGGAAACAAGACTTGTGCAGGTTACTATATCAAACTAAATATTGTTAAATACGTTGATAACTATAATTAAATTCAGTATATGTTAAGTGAACATCTGTCCAAATGTTTGTTCATCAGATTACCTGTTTTTTTAATATCTGCATAACCTTGAAATAAAATGGTATTCGTAATATTGAGTGCTTCTCAAGAGAACTGTGTGTTGTGTTTCAGAATGTGACACAAACTGTGATGACTGTTACACAAGTGGAGCATCAAGATGTGATCCTGATCAGTGCCATGCTAAGTTTGTCTTCAACAGCCTTCAAAAGACTTGTGTCGGTGAGGGAAATTGTTTTGGGAAAACAATAACTTCTTTATTCACGAGTTATTACTCGAATTGTCATATTATTTCTGTGAATTTATTTGTAGGTTGAATTATCTTGTTAATTATTTAATCGAATAAATTGTTTAAATAATCAGCCGGTTACTGACGCTTTTGAAAACCGGTAAGCATGTTAGATTCAAGAAGCAAGTGATGTATGTCGTAGAGAGTTATCTTTGTATATAGTTATCATATTTCGCAAAGTTGTGTCGTAATCAAAGTGAATATGTAATGTCGTAAAAAGTGTGTCTGATTTTAATTCGATGGAAGTTCAAAGAAGACACACTGATTGTGTTTGCTGTCATAATATGCCATGATGCCTTTTATTATTTGCAGCATGGCCAGCTAACTGTGTGAGTTGCAGTTTTAACACTTCTACCAGGAGGGCAGAATGCTCTAAGTGCGAGGAACTACTTGGTGTGACGGACGACAACAAGACTTGTGCAGGTAAGTGAACGTAGAAATGGATTATTCGTTGATTTTGTTTCAGATATAGAGTTATCTCTGCCAAAATAATGTATTGAGTACAACATGTGCACTTGTTTGTAAATTAGTTTTGATGTGATTTGATGTGTGCCTAACTTTATAATAAATGATGTCCATATAGTTTTCTCAAGGGAACTGTTTAATTTCTTGTAGCCTGTGCACCAGACTGTTCTGCCTGTCACACGAGTGGAGCATCAAGATGTGATCCTGATAAATGCATCGATCGGTTTGTGTTCAACAGCCTTCAAGAGACTTGTGCTGGTGAGTGAAACCATGCTTGGGATAAAACAGTCACCCTGGATGGTCACTGACATAGTAGAATTTATTTCTGTGAATTGTCATGTTGCTTCAGCAATATTTAGATTCAATCAGCATATTGTGTTGTTATGAGAGCTAGCATCTGTATCACTGTAATGTATATTCACGTATGTGTGATTTTTATACAGAATTTCCATTTAAATACATGTACAGGGCTGTATGTAGACAATCTGTATATGTTCAGAGACCAGATTTTTTAAATAATTAGCAGCAATGCCATTCTGTCGGGTGGCGCAATATACACACAGATTTCAGAAGACTGTTTCCTAGAACATTCGTCAATGACGTTTTTATGATGTAAATTTCAAAAATGTTTTTGTATCAACTTTAGTTACATAATTTATCCACTACTGGTAGGCGATCCTGATGTGATTGTGTCAAGAATCAATTTACGTTTGGCAGGGACTGCAAAACTGGTATAAAAATCTGAACAAATGGGGAATTTATAAATATTAAAGGTGTTTCTTTTGTTCTGATGGATCTTGGATGAAGCCTTGACTGTTTGGCACCTGAGTTGTAATTAAGCCGTCTAGTAGGAAACATTAACTTATGCCCTCACTCACTGATGCTAGACAGTTTTGATTTAAGGAGAAATATCCCCAAAACACGTACAGTTACTTTGATACAAGAATTAAGATAACAATTTGTTATTAATAGTATGACAATATTTGTTATCACAAGCGAGATTGTTTAAGGTATATCGGTGTGAATTATATTTGGAGTAACAGAAACGATTTTATTTATTTCTGACAATCGTAACTAAATAAGGCAATTTCTTGTATTATTTTCATATTTACAAAATGTCGATTTAAGCTATGTTTTGACAGTCAGTCGCTGCACTGTATTCAGGAACTTCCTAATGCAATGAACTGTTGAACAGTTTGAAAAGCTTACATTGTGTTGACAATTGGAAGTTCTGATGTAAATGGATGCATGTTCAAAATAAACATCCACATTTCTGATGCTGTTGTTATATGTCTTATCATGATGCCTGTGTTGTTTGCAGCATGGCCAGCTGACTGTGAAGTATGCGGTTTTAACACTACCACCAAGAGAGCAGAATGCTCTCGATGCAAGAGTCACTTTGGTGTCATGGAAGGAAACAAGACTTGTGCAGGTTACTATATCAAACTAAATATTGTTAAATACGTTGATAACTATAATTAAATTCAGTATATGTTAAGTGAACATCTGTCCAAATGTTTGTTCATCAGATTACCTGTTTTTTTAATATCTGCATAACCTTGAAATAAAATGGTATTCGTAATATTGAGTGCTTCTCAAGAGAACTGTGTGTTGTGTTTCAGAATGTGACACAAACTGTGATGACTGTTACACAAGTGGAGCATCAAGATGTGATCCTGATCAGTGCCATGCTAAGTTTGTCTTCAACAGCCTTCAAAAGACTTGTGTCGGTGAGGGAAATTGTTTTGGGAAAACAATAACTTCTTTATTCACGAGTTATTACTCGAATTGTCATATTATTTCTGTGAATTTATTTGTAGGTTGAATTATCTTGTTAATTATTTAATCGAATAAATTGTTTAAATAATCAGCCGGTTACTGACGCTTTTGAAAACCGGTAAGCATGTTAGATTCAAGAAGCAAGTGATGTATGTCGTAGAGAGTTATCTTTGTATATAGTTATCATATTTCGCAAAGTTGTGTCGTAATCAAAGTGAATATGTAATGTCGTAAAAAGTGTGTCTGATTTTAATTCGATGGAAGTTCAAAGAAGACACACTGATTGTGTTTGCTGTCATAATATGCCATGATGCCTTTTATTATTTGCAGCATGGCCAGCTAACTGTGTGAGTTGCAGTTTTAACACTTCTACCAGGAGGGCAGAATGCTCTAAGTGCGAGGAACTACTTGGTGTGACGGACGACAACAAGACTTGTGCAGGTAAGTGAACGTAGAAATGGATTATTCGTTGATTTTGTTTCAGATATAGAGTTATCTCTGCCAAAATAATGTATTGAGTACAACATGTGCACTTGTTTGTAAATTAGTTTTGATGTGATTTGAAGTGTGCCTAACTTTATAATAAATGATGTCCATATAGTTTTCTCAAGGGAACTGTTTAATTTCTTGTAGCCTGTGCACCAGACTGTTCTGCCTGTCACACGAGTGGAGCATCAAGATGTGATCCTGATAAATGCATCGATCGGTTTGTGTTCAACAGCCTTCAAGAGACTTGTGCTGGTGAGTGAAACCATGCTTGGGATAAAACAGTCACCTTGGATGGTCACTGACATAGTAGAATTGATTTCTGTGAATTGTCATGTTGCTTCAGCAATATTTTAATACAATCAGCATATTGTGTTGTTATGAGAGCTAGCATCTGTATCACTGTAATGTATATTCACGTATGTGTGATTTTTACACAGAATTTCCATTTAAATACATGTACAGGGCTGAATGTAGACAATCTGTATATGTTCAGAGACCAGATTTTTTAAATAATTAGCAGCAATGCTATTCTGTCGGGTGGCGCAATATACACACAGATTTCAGAAGACTGTTTCCTAGAACATTCGTCAATGACGTTTTTATGATGTAAATTTCAAAAATGTTTTTGTATCAACTTTAGTTACATAATTTATCCACTACTGGTAGGCAATCCTGATGTGATTGTGTCAAGAATCAATTTACGTTTGGCAGGGACTGCAAAACTGGTATAAAAATCTGAACAAATGGGGAATTTAGAAATATTAAAGGTGTTTCTTTTGTTCTGATGGATCTTGGATGAAGCCTTGAGTGTTTGGCACCTGAGTTGTAATTAAGCCGTCTAGTAGGAAACATTAACTTATGCCCTCACTCACTGATGCTAGACAGTTTTGATTTAAGGAGAAATATCCCCAAAACACGTACAGTTACTTTGATACAAGAATTAAGATAACAATTTGTTATTAATAGTATGACAATATTTGTTATCACAAGCGAGATTGTTTAAGGTATATCGGTGTGAATTATATTTGGAGTAACAGAAACGATTTTATTTATTTCTGACAATCGTAACTAAATAAGGCAATTTCTTGTATTATTTTCATATTTACAAAATGTCGATTTAAGCTATGTTTTGACAGTCAGTCGCTGCACTGTATTCAGGAACTTCCTAATGCAATGAACTGTTGAACAGTTTGAAAAGCTTACATTGTGTTGACAATTGGAAGTTCTGATGTAAATGGATGCATGTTCAAAATAAACATCCACATTTCTGATGCTGTTGTTATATGTCTTATCATGATGCCTGTGTTGTTTGCAGCATGGCCAGCTGACTGTGAAGTATGCGGTTTTAACACTACCACCAAGAGAGCAGAATGCTCTCGATGCAAGAGTCACTTTGGTGTCATGGAAGGAAACAAGACTTGTGCAGGTTACTATATCAAACTAAATATTGTTAAATACGTTGATAACTATAATTAAATTCAGTATGTGTTAAGTGAACATCTGTCCAAATGTTTGTTCATCAGATTACCTGTTTTTTTAATATCTGCATAACCTTGAAATAAAATGGTATTCGTAATATTGAGTGCTTCTCAAGAGAACTGTGTTTTGTGTTTCAGAATGTGACACAAACTGTGATGACTGTTACACAAGTGGAGCATCAAGATGTGATCCTGATCAGTGCCATGCTAAGTTTGTCTTCAACAGCCTTCAAAAGACTTGTGTCGGTGAGGGAAATTGTTTTGGGAAAACAATAACTTCTTTATTCACGAGTTATTACTCGAATTGTCATATTATTTCTGTGAATATATTTGTAGGTTGAATTATCTTGTTAATTATTTAATCGAATAAATTGTTTAAATAATCAGCCGGTTACTGACGCTTTTGAAAACCGGTAAGCATGTTAGATTCAAGAAGCAAGTGATGTATGTCGTAGAGAGTTATCTTTGTATATAGTTATCATATTTCGCAAAGTTGTGTCGTAATCAAAGTGAATATGTAATGTCGTAAAAAGTGTGTCTGATTTTAATTCGATGGAAGTTCAAAGAAGACACACTGATTGTGTTTGCTGTCATAATATGCCATGATGCCTTTTATTATTTGCAGCATGGCCAGCTAACTGTGTGAGTTGCAGTTTTAACACTTCTACCAGGAGGGCAGAATGCTCTAAGTGCGAGGAACTACTTGGTGTGACGGACGACAACAAGACTTGTGCAGGTAAGTGAACGTAGAAATGGATTATTCGTTGATTTTGTTTCAGATATAGAGTTATCTCTGCCAAAATAATGTATTGAGTACAACATGTGCACTTGTTTGTAAATTAGTTTTGATGTGATTTGAAGTGTGCCTAACTTTATAATAAATGATGTCCATATAGTTTTCTCAAGGGAACTGTTTAATTTCTTGTAGCCTGTGCACCAGACTGTTCTGCCTGTCACCCGAGTGGAGCATCAAGATGTGATCCTGATAAATGCATCGATCGGTTTGTGTTCAACAGCCTTCAAGAGACTTGTGCTGGTGAGTGAAACCATGCTTGGGATAAAACAGTCACCCTGGAAGGTCTCTGACATAGTAGAATTGATTTCTGTGAATTGTCATGTTGTTTCAGCAATATTTAGATTCAATCAGCATATTGTGTTGTTATGAGAGCTAACATCTGTATCACTGTAATGTATATTCACGTATGTGTGATTTTTACACAGAATTTCCATTTAAATACATGTACAGGGCTGAATGTAGACAATCTGTATATGTTCAGAGACCAGATTTTTTAAATAATTAGCAGCAATGCTATTCTGTCGGGTGGCGCAATATACACACAGATTTCAGAAGACTTTCCTAGAACATTCGTCAATGACGTTTTTATGATGTAAATTTCAAAAATGTTTTTGTATCAACTTTAGTTACATAATTTATCCACTACTGGTAGGCGATCCTGATGTGATTGTGTCAAGAATCAATTTACGTTTGGCAGGGACTGCAAAACTGGTATAAAAATCTGAACAAATGGGGAATTTAGAAATATTAAAGGTGTTTCTTTTGTTCTGATGGATCTTGGATGAAGCCTTGACTGTTTGGCACCTGAGTTGTAATTAAGCCATCTAGTAGGAAACATTAACTTATGCCCTCACTCACTGATGCTAGACAGTTTTGATTTAAGGAGAAATATCCCCAAAACACGTACAGTTACTTTGATACAAGAATTAAGATAACAATTTGTTATTAATAGTATGACAATATTTGTTATCACAAGCGAGATTGTTTAAGGTATATCGGTGTGAATTATATTTGGAGTAACAGAAACGATTTTATTTATTTCTGACAATCGTAACTAAATAAGGCAATTTCTTGTATTATTTTCATATTTACAAAATGTCGATTTAAGCTATGTTTTGACAGTCGGTCGCTGCACTGTATTCAGGAACTTCCTAATGCAATGAACTGTTGAACAGTTTGAAAAGCTTACATTGTGTTGACAATTGGAAGTTCTGATGTAAATGGATGCATGTTCAAAATAAACATCCACATTTCTGATGCTGTTGTTATATGTCTTATCATGATGCCTGTGTTGTTTGCAGCATGGCCAGCTGACTGTGAAGTATGCGGTTTTAACACTACCACCAAGAGAGCAGAATGCTCTCGATGCAAGAGTCACTTTGGTGTCATGGAAGGAAACAAGACTTGTGCAGGTTACTATATCAAACTAAATATTGTTAAATACGTTGATAACTATAATTAAATTCAGTATGTGTTAAGTGAACATCTGTCCAAATGTTTGTTCATTAGATTACCTGTTTTTTAAATATCTGCATAACCTTGAAATAAAATGGTATTCGTAATATTGAGTGCTTCTCAAGAGAACAGTGTGTTGTGTTTCAGAATGTGACACAAACTGTGATGACTGTTACACAAGTGGAGCATCAAGATGTGATCCTGATCAGTGCCATGCTAAGTTTGTCTTCAACAGCCTTCAAAAGACTTGTGTCGGTGAGGGAAATTGTTTTGGGAAAACAATAACTTCTTTATTCACGAGTTATTACTTGAATTTGTTGTGTTATACACTTGTAACAGTAATATGTTACGAGAGAATGAGACAAAACGCATGTATATGTCAAAATGGCTGTATTTTAGAAGACACGCGAGATCAGCAGTGATCTCACGAGACTAGTGAGAGGTAGGATGATCGAGACTAACGTCACATCTCCCTTCCAAGTTCAATGAGTGCTTGGAGACAACTCTCAACTATAGGTCCAGCCGTCGCGGTGGAATCACCACTCTCCCAGAACGTGTCACCACTCCAGTGGGAGCTGTGACCGCTGGAGGTGACACTGGTCTCGGCTCGCGCATACGAAGCGCAACCGGTGTCGTCGTCATCTCGGTAGATGACGGGTCGGCGTCGTCTGCTCGCTCGTCAGCCGTCACGTTAGGAGTCGGCTGCAGATGTCGCCGATTTCTTCTTAGGCAGGACGTCGGCGTTCGCACTACATATGACCGAGGTGTGTGTGCCGGACCCACCACCGTGCCGTTGACGTTCGCGTCTTTGACCCAGACTGGGTCGCCGGCCCGAAGAGTAGAAAGTGGTCGCGCGCGATGATATCGGTCGTACGCGTCTTTCTTCTGACGCATCAGCTCTCTTCGCTCTCTCTCTCCCCTCGGCTCATCCCAACGGGGCAGAAGAGTCGCAGGCACCGTTGGCACTAACGTGCGCAGCTGTCGGCCCATGCTTAGTTCAGCAGGCGAATAGCCGCACTCTAGTGCTGTCGATCTGTACGCCAACAAGGCATCGTACGGGTCGACCGCCTTCTTTAGTAGATTCTTGACAGTCTGGACGGCGCGCTCAGACTTGCCGTTACTTTGAGGAAAGCGAGGGCTGCTCGTGATGTGTTCAAAGCCCTGCGCTCTCGCGAATTGCGCAAACTCAAATGATGAATACTGCGGCCCGTTGTCGGAGATCACGGTCTCCGGAATGCCATGCCGGGCGAAGATCGACTTCAGATGAAGAATAACTGATGACGAATCTGTTGTCTCCAGCCTGGCTACTTCGACGTAGCTGGAACAGTAGTCGACTACTAACAAGTAGGTCGACCGTCTGAAGAAGAACATGTCCGTCCCGACCTTCTGCCACGGCCGCAGATGACATTCCGACGCGATCATCGGTTCAGAGGGGTTTCGCCTCTCCCTTGCACACGTCGTGCAGTTCTTCACAACTTCCTCGAGTTGTCGACTCAGTCCAGGCCACCTCACTGAGGCCTGTGCTCGCGCCCTACACTTGACTACTCCCTGGTGTCCCTCGTGTAGTCGATCTATCATCTCCAGTCTCATAGAGACCGGGATGACGAGACGTACTCCCATGAGTAAGATGCCGTTGTGGACCGTAAGCTCTTGTTGACACTGCCAGTACGGTCTCAGAATCGACGGCAGAGAACAGTGGCTTGGCCAGCCCTCAGCACAGTAGCGCAGAACCTGGCTGCAGATCTCGTCACGCTGTTGCTGTTCCTTGATCTCCTGGAGACGTCTCTCCGTCGCCGGGATCTGTCCCACGACGAAATCTTCGTGAGCTGCCACTTCATCCGCGAACTGGAGTTCCGAGATGGTCAGCTCTCTCACGTGCGGGGCTCGCGACAGAGCATCGGCTGTAATCAGCTCCTTCCCCGGCACGTGCTCGATCGTGTACGTATAACGCATCAGGCGCATACGATAGCGTTGAATCCGTGTAGTCAGCTCATCCAAGTTTTTCTTCGAGCTTAAGAGTGTCACAAGCGGCTTGTGATCTGTCTCTACATGAAACTCCATACCGTACAGGTAATCATGGAAGCGCTCCAGTGACCACGTTGTCGCAAGAGCTTCCTTGTCGATTTGAGAGTATCGTTGTTCAGTCGGCGTCATCGCCCGAGAAGCGTACGCCACTGGCCTGTTCGTACCATCGATCCTTTGTAGCAGGACAGCGCCAAGACCGAACGATGACGCATCTGCTGACACCGTCGTCGTCCTGTTCGGGTCATATAGCGCCAGCACTGGCGTCGCACTGAGTTCGGCCTTTACCGCGTCGAAAGCCGTCTGCTGACTCGGCCCCCAGAACCACTGCCTGTCCTTCTTTAGCAAATCACGCAACGGCTGCGTAACTGATGACAGCGTAGGCGAGAACTTTCCCAGCTGATTCGCCATGCCGAGGAAACGTCGTATGTGGCCTACATCTGTAGGCTGACCCATCTCTGTGATGGCCTTTACCTTGGCAGGATCGGCCTTGATGCCTTCAGCCGTCACGACGTGACCCAGGTAGGTGATGCTTGATTTGCTGAACTCGCATTTAGCAAAGTTCAAAGTCACTCCGTTGGCGGCCAGTCGCTTGAATACTGCCCGCACTCGTGTGTCGTGCTCCTCTGATGACGCGCCAAAGATGACGATATCATCCATCATACACAACACCCCGCTCAAGCCGTCAAGAACCGCACTCATGCGCTTCTGGAAGTGCTCAGGGGCTGACGTTATGCCGAACGGTAGCCTTCTGAAGCAATACCGCCCAAACGGCGTTATGAAAGTCGTCAGCTCCTGACAGTTTGGCGACAGGGGAATTTGCCAAAACCCCGAGTTGGCATCCAACTTTGTGAAAACTTTCGCCCTAGCCAGTCGGCCAAGCGTCTGGTCGACTGAGGGCAGATCATGCTTTTCACGTCTGACACTCTCGTTGAGATGTGTCAGGTCGCACTTTGTGCGTCACGACTCCATCTGACGACGTAGTAGTTGCCTTCGGTTTGGCTACCACTACCATGCCGGCGCACCAGTCTGTGGGCGCCTCGACTCGCCTGATGACACCTGTGTCTTCCATTCTCTGCAGCTCCTGTCTAACCGTCTCGAGCAGAGGAATCGACACCCGTCGCGGTGTCGACAACGCAAATGGGACCGCCCCCTCGCGTAACTGGATGTTGTAGTCGCCACGCATGCGACCCAACCCTACAAACAATTTCGGGTTGTCTTGTCTTATAACGTCGGCCGCTTCGACCGAGTCGACCGCCACACGTCGTACGAGATCGAGCATCTGGCAGACACGTCGACTGAGAAGTGACCGTCGTTGGCCACTGATGACGTAAGCGTCCTCATCGACTACTGAGCCGTCACGCGACAGCTTGCCGACGAACTTGCCCTGGGCTTTTAGAACCATGTCGTTCGCGCCCACCAGCGTCTTCGACGTCATCTCCAGAGACGGACTTCCTGCCCGTCTGTAGTCGGCAGCCGAAATCACAGTGACGTCTGCACCCGTGTCGAGCTTGAAGCACACGTCAACTCGTTGTTTCGTCTTCATCACCTCGAGGCTGATCGTTGATGACCACGGCTGATCACCTTTCGTCACCTCTCCAAGGAAGGAATACCCCTCCTCGTCGTCTCTGCTGACTGTATCGACGGCCTTTGATGACCTACATACAGTTGAAAAATGACCACTGCGGTGGCACCTGAAGCATGTGGCTTCTCTCGCCGGACAGACTGCTCTCTGATGAGACGGCCGTCCACAGAACTCGCACTTGCGCGACGTCTTCGTGGTCGTGGCCTGCGTCTGACCTCCTTGAGGCCTGTTGGTCTTCTGTCTCGTGCCGCCGCTAACTTTCTTCTTTGACTTGACGAAGTCCACACTCGTCCTTGTTGAAGAGGAAGCAAAGTTGCGAAGCATCGCCTGCTCTCGCTTGGCCGCCTCATTCTGACGTGCCATGTCGATTGCTCGCTTCAGCGTAAGCTCAGCGTCTAGCTGAAGTTTCAGCGAGAGCGTCGTGTCTCTGATTCCCACGACAATCCTGTCTCTTATCATCTCGTCGTTCAATTGACCGTAATCACAGAACTCGGCCAGGCAGAAGAGAGCCGTGATGAAGGCGTCCACCATCTCCCCCTCCTCCTGACATCTTCGGTTAAACTTAGCCCGTTCGAAAATCGTGTTCCGACGAACTATGAAGTGTGAATCAAACTTTGACTTCACCACCTCATACCGCTCCCTTTCTTCAGCTGTTAAGCCAAAGCCGGCCATAATATCATCGGCTTCATCGCCCATGGCGTAAACCAATGCGTTCACCTGCATGGCTTCACTCTTCTCATTCAGAGCAGAAGCCAGCCGAAACCGCTCAAAACGCCTGATCCATTTTGGCCACTCGTTGGGCTTTGTGAACACAAAGGGATCAGGCGGAGATACGTGGAATGACTGCGCCATCTCCAAAAGTTCAGTAGGCAAAGCGACAAGTCATTGGCAGTAGCACATGTGAAGTAGCGTAGCAGCACTAGCGAAGCGTTAGTAGCGAAGCGGTATTGTTCAATCAATCAAAGTTCAGCGAAGCAGTGACAGCGAAGCTTTTACAGCGAAGCAGCAGCAGCTTATCGTAACGTTCACTTACTCAGGCACGTACTGACGGTAAACTTCTGACATCATGTTGTGTTATACACTTGTAACAGTAATATGTTATGAGAGAATGAGACAAACGCATGTATATGTCAAAATGGCTGTATTTTAGAAGACACGCGAGATCAGCAGTGATCTCACGAGACTAGTGAGAGGTAGGATGATCGAGACTAACGTCACAGAATTGTCATATTATTTCTGTGAATTTATTTGTAGGTTGAATTGTTAATTATTTAATCGAATAAATTGTTTAAATAATCAGCCGGTTACTGACGCTTTTGAAAACCGGTAAGCATGTTAGTTTCAAGAAGCAAGTGATGTATGTCGTAGAGAGTTATCTTTGTATATAGTTATGATATTTCGCAAAGTTGTGTCGTAATCAAAGTGAATATGTAATGTCGTAAAAAGTGTGTCTGATTTTAATTCGATGGAAGTTCAAAGAAGACACACTGATTGTGTTTGCTGTCATAATATGCCATGATGCCTTTTATTATTTGCAGCATGGCCAGCTAACTGTGTGAGTTGCAGTTTTAACACTTCTACCAGGATGGCAGAATGCTCTAAGTGCGAGGAACTACTTGGTGTGACGGGCGACAACAAGACTTGTGCAGGTAAGTGAACGTAGAAATGGATTATTCATTGATTTTGTTTCAGATATAGAGTTATCTCTGCCAAAATAATGTATTGAGTATAACATATGCACTTGTTTGTAAATTAGTTTTGATGTGATTTGAAGTGTGCCTAACTTGATAATAAATGATGTCCATATAGTTTTCTCAAGGGAACTGTTTAATTTCTTGTAGCCTGTGCACCAGACTGTTCTGCCTGTCACACGAGTGGAGCATCAAGATGTGATCCTGATAAATGCATCGATCGATTTGTGTTCAACAGCCTTCAAGAGACTTGTGCTGGTGAGTGAAACCATGCTTGGGATAAAACAGTCACCCTGGAAGGTCTCTGACATAGTAGAATTGATTTCTGTGAATTGTCATGTTGCTTCAGCAATATTTTGATACAATCAGCATATTGTGTTGTTATGAGAGCTAGCATCTGTATCACTGTAATGTATATTCACGTATGTGTGATTTTTATACAGAATTTCCATTTAAATACATGTACAGGGCTGTATGTAGACAATCTGTATATGTTCAGAGACCAGATTTTTTAAATAATTAGCAGCAATGCCATTCTGTCGGGTGGCGCAATATACACACAGATTTCAGAAGACTGTTTCCTAGAACATTCGTCAATGACGTTTTTATGATGTAAATTTCAAAAATGTTTTTGTATCAACTTTAGTTACATAATTTATCCACTACTGGTAGGCGATCCTGATGTGTTTGTGTCAAGAATCATTTTACGTTTGGCAGGGACTGCAAAACTGGTATAAAAATCTGAACAAATGGGGAATTTAGAAATATTAAAGGTGTTTCTTTTGTTCTGATGGATCTTGGATGAAGCCTTGACTGTTTGGCACCTGAGTTGTAATTAAGCCGTCTAGTAGGAAACATTAACTTATGCCCTCACTCACTGATGCTAGACAGTTTTGATTTAAGGAGAAATATCCCCAAAACACGTACAGTTACTTTGATACAAGAATTAAGATAACAATTTGTTATTAATAGTATGACAATATTTGTTATCACAAGCGAGATTGTTTAAGGTATATCGGTGTGAATTATATTTGGAGTAACAGAAACGATTTTATTTATTTCTGACAATCGTAACTAAATAAGGCAATTTCTTGTATTATTTTCATATTTACAAAATGTCGATTTAAGCTATGTTTTGACAGTCAGTCGCTGCACTGTATTCAGGAACTTCCTAATGCAATGAACTGTTGAACAGTTTGAAAAGCTTACATTGTGTTGACAATTGGAAGTTCTGATGTAAATGGATGCATGTTCAAAATAAACATCCACATTTCTGATGCTGTTGTTATATGTCTTATCATGATGCCTGTGTTGTTTGCAGCATGGCCAGCTGACTGTGAAGTATGCGGTTTTAACACTACCACCAAGAGAGCAGAATGCTCTCGATGCAAGAGTCACTTTGGTGTCATGGAAGGAAACAAGACTTGTGCAGGTTACTATATCAAACTAAATATTGTTAAATACGTTGATAACTATAATTAAATTCAGTATATGTTAAGTGAACATCTGTCCAAATGTTTGTTCATCAGATTACCTGTTTTTTTAATATCTGCATAACCTTGAAATAAAATGGTATTCGTAATATTGAGTGCTTCTCAAGAGAACTGTGTGTTGTGTTTCAGAATGTGACACAAACTGTGATGACTGTTACACAAGTGGAGCATCAAGATGTGATCCTGATCAGTGCCATGCTAAGTTTGTCTTCAACAGCCTTCAAAAGACTTGTGTCGGTGAGGGAAATTGTTTTGGGAAAACAATAACTTCTTTATTCACGAGTTATTACTCGAATTGTCATATTATTTCTGTGAATTTATTTGTAGGTTGAATTATCTTGTTAATTATTTAATCGAATAAATTGTTTAAATAATCAGCCGGTTACTGACGCTTTTGAAAACCGGTAAGCATGTTAGATTCAAGAAGCAAGTGATGTATGTCGTAGAGAGTTATCTTTGTATATAGTTATCATATTTCGCAAAGTTGTGTCTTAATCAAAGTGAATATGTAATGTCGTAAAAAGTGTGTCTGATTTTAATTCGATGGAAGTTCAAAGAAGACACACTGATTGTGTTTGCTGTCATAATATGCCATGATGCCTTTTATTATTTGCAGCATGGCCAGCTAACTGTGTGAGTTGCAGTTTTAACACTTCTACCAGGAGGGCAGAATGCTCTAAGTGCGAGGAACTACTTGGTGTGACGGACGACAACAAGACTTGTGCAGGTAAGTGAACGTAGAAATGGATTATTCGTTGATTTTGTTTCAGATATAGAGTTATCTCTGCCAAAATAATGTATTGAGTACAACATGTGCACTTGTTTGTAAATTAGTTTTGATGTGATTTGAAGTGTGCCTAACTTGATAATAAATGATGTCCATATAGTTTTCTCAAGGGAACTGTTTAATTTCTTGTAGCCTGTGCACCAGACTGTTCTGCCTGTCACCCGAGTGGAGCATCAAGATGTGATCCTGATAAATGCATCGATCGGTTTGTGTTCAACAGCCTTCAAGAGACTTGTGCTGGTGAGTGAAACCATGCTTGGGATAAAACAGTCACCCTGGATGGTCTCTGACATAGTAGAATTGATTTCTGTGAATTGTCATGTTGCTTCAGCAATATTTTGATACAATCAGCATATTGTGTTGTTATGAGAGCTAGCATCTGTATCACTGTAATGTATATTCACGTATGTGTGATTTTTATACAGAATTTCCATTTAAATACATGTACAGGGCTGTATGTAGACAATCTGTATATGTTCAGAGACCAGATTTTTTAAATAATTAGCAGCAATGCCATTCTGTCGGGTGGCGCAATATACACACAGATTTCAGAAGACTGTTTCCTAGAACATTCGTCAATGACGTTTTTATGATGTAAATTTCAAAAATGTTTTTGTATCAACTTTAGTTACATAATTTATCCACTACTGGTAGGCAATCCTGATGTGATTGTGTCAAGAATCAATTTACGTTTGGCAGGGACTGCAAAACTGGTATAAAAATCTGAACAAATGGGGAATTTATAAATATTAAAGGTGTTTCTTTTGTTCTGATGGATCTTGGATGAAGCCTTGACTGTTTGGCACCTGAGTTGTAATTAAGCCGTCTAGTAGGAAACATTAACTTATGCCCTCACTCACTGATGCTAGACAGTTTTGATTTAAGGAGAAATATCCCCAAAACACGTACAGTTACTTTGATACAAGAATTAAGATAACAATTTGTTATTAATAGTATGACAATATTTGTTATCACAAGCGAGATTGTTTAAGGTATATCGGTGTGAATTATATTTGGAGTAACAGAAACGATTTTATTTATTTCTGACAATCGTAACTAAATAAGGCAATTTCTTGTATTATTTTCATATTTACAAAATGTCGATTTAAGCTATGTTTTGACAGTCAGTCGCTGCACTGTATTCAGGAACTTCCTAATGCAATGAACTGTTGAACAGTTTGAAAAGCTTACATTGTGTTGACAATTGGAAGTTCTGATGTAAATGGATGCATGTTCAAAATAAACATCCACATTTCTGATGCTGTTGTTATATGTCTTATCATGATGCCTGTGTTGTTTGCAGCATGGCCAGCTGACTGTGAAGTATGCGGTTTTAACACTACCACCAAGAGAGCAGAATGCTCTCGATGCAAGAGTCACTTTGGTGTCATGGAAGGAAACAAGACTTGTGCAGGTTACTATATCAAACTAAATATTGTTAAATACGTTGATAACTATAATTAAATTCAGTATGTGTTAAGTGAACATCTGTCCAAATGTTTGTTCATTAGATTACCTGTTTTTTTAATATCTGCATAACCTTGAAATAAAATGGTATTCGTAATATTGAGTGCTTCTCAAGAGAACAGTGTGTTGTGTTTCAGAATGTGACACAAACTGTGATGACTGTTACACAAGTGGAGCATCAAGATGTGATCCTGATCAGTGCCATGCTAAGTTTGTCTTCAACAGCCTTCAAAAGACTTGTGTCGGTGAGGGAAATTGTTTTGGGAAAACAATAACTTCTTTATTCACGAGTTATTACTCGAATTGTCATATTATTTCTGTGAATTTATTTGTAGGTTGAATTATCTTGTTAATTATTTAATCGAATAAATTGTTTAAATAATCAGCCGGTTACTGACGCTTTTGAAAACCGGTAAGCATGTTAGATTCAAGAAGCAAGTGATGTATGTCGTAGAGAGTTATCTTTGTATATAGTTATCATATTTCGCAAAGTTGTGTCGTAATCAAAGTGAATATGTAATGTCGTAAAAAGTGTGTCTGATTTTAATTCGATGGAAGTTCAAAGAAGACACACTGATTGTGTTTGCTGTCATAATATGCCATGATGCCTTTTATTATTTGCAGCATGGCCAGCTAACTGTGTGAGTTGCAGTTTTAACACTTCTACCAGGAGGGCAGAATGCTCTAAGTGCGAGGAACTACTTGGTGTGACGGACGACAACAAGACTTGTGCAGGTAAGTGAACGTAGAAATGGATTATTCGTTGATTTTGTTTCAGATATAGAGTTATCTCTGCCAAAATAATGTATTGAGTACAACATGTGCACTTGTTTGTAAATTAGTTTTGATGTGATTTGAAGTGTGCCTAACTTTATAATAAATGATGTCCATATAGTTTTCTCAAGGGAACTGTTTAATTTCTTGTAGCCTGTGCACCAGACTGTTCTGCCTGTCACACGAGTGGAGCATCAAGATGTGATCCTGATAAATGCATCGATCGATTTGTGTTCAACAGCCTTCAAGAGACTTGTGCTGGTGAGTGAAACCATGCTTGGGATAAAACAGTCACCCTGGAAGGTCTCTGACATAGTAGAATTGATTTCTGTGAATTGTCATGTTGCTTCAGCAATATTTTGATACAATCAGCATATTGTGTTGTTATGAGAGCTAGCATCTGTATCACTGTAATGTATATTCACGTATGTGTGATTTTTATACAGAATTTCCATTTAAATACATGTACAGGGCTGTATGTAGACAATCTGTATATGTTCAGAGACCAGATTTTTTAAATAATTAGCAGCAATGCCATTCTGTCGGGTGGCGCAATATACACACAGATTTCAGAAGACTGTTTTCTAGAACATTCGTCAATGACGTTTTTATGATGTAAATTTCAAAAATGTTTTTGTATCAACTTTAGTTACATAATTTATCCACTACTGGTAGGCGATCCTGATGTGATTGTGTCAAGAATCAATTTACGTTTGGCAGGGACTGCAAAACTGGTATAAAAATCTGAACAAATGGGGAATTTAGAAATATTAAAGGTGTTTCTTTTGTTCTGATGGATCTTGGATGAAGCCTTGACTGTTTGGCACCTGAGTTGTAATTAAGCCGTCTAGTAGGAAACATTAACTTATGCCCTCACTCACTGATGCTAGACAGTTTTGATTTAAGGAGAAATATCCCCAAAACACGTACAGTTACTTTGATACAAGAATTAAGATAACAATTTGTTATTAATAGTATGACAATATTTGTTATCACAAGCGAGATTGTTTAAGGTATATCGGTGTGAATTATATTTGGAGTAACAGAAACGATTTTATTTATTTCTGACAATCGTAACTAAATAAGGCAATTTCTTGTATTATTTTCATATTTACAAAATGTCGATTTAAGCTATGTTTTGACAGTCAGTCGCTGCACTGTATTCAGGAACTTCCTAATGCAATGAACTGTTGAACAGTTTGAAAAGCTTACATTGTGTTGACAATTGGAAGTTCTGATGTAAATGGATGCATGTTCAAAATAAACATCCACATTTCTGATGCTGTTGTTATATGTCTTATCATGATGCCTGTGTTGTTTGCAGCATGGCCAGCTGACTGTGAAGTATGCGGTTTTAACACTACCACCAAGAGAGCAGAATGCTCTCGATGCAAGAGTCACTTTGGTGTCATGGAAGGAAACAAGACTTGTGCAGGTTACTATATCAAACTAAATATTGTTAAATACGTTGATAACTATAATTAAATTCAGTATGTGTTAAGTGAACATCTGTCCAAATGTTTGTTCATTAGATTACCTGTTTTTTAAATATCTGCATAACCTTGAAATAAAATGGTATTCGTAATATTGAGTGCTTCTCAAGAGAACAGTGTGTTGTGTTTCAGAATGTGACACAAACTGTGATGACTGTTACACAAGTGGAGCATCAAGATGTGATCCTGATCAGTGCCATGCTAAGTTTGTCTTCAACAGCCTTCAAAAGACTTGTGTCGGTGAGGGAAATTGTTTTGGGAAAACAATAACTTCTTTATTCACGAGTTATTACTTGAATTGTCATATTATTTCTGTGAATTTATTTGTAGGTTGAATTATCTTGTTAATTATTTAATCGAATAAATTGTTTAAATAATCAGCCGGTTACTGACGCTTTTGAAAACCGGTAAGCATGTTAGTTTCAAGAAGCAAGTGATGTATGTCGTAGAGAGTTATCTTTGTATATAGTTATGATATTTCGCAAAGTTGTGTCATAATCAAAGTGAATATGTAATGTCGTAAAAAGTGTGTCTGATTTTAATTCGATGGAAGTTCAAAGAAGACACACTGATTGTGTTTGCTGTCATAATATGCCATGATGCCTTTTATTATTTGCAGCATGGCCAGCTAACTGTGTGAGTTGCAGTTTTAACACTTCTACCAGGAGGGCAGAATGCTCTAAGTGCGAGGAACTACTTGGTGTGACGGACGACAACAAGACTTGTGCAGGTAAGTGAACGTAGAAATGGATTATTCGTTGATTTTGTTTCAGATATAGAGTTATCTCTGCCAAAATAATGTATTGAGTACAACATGTGCACTTGTTTGTAAATTAGTTTTGATGTGATTTGAAGTGTGGCTAACTTTATAATAAATGATGTCCATATAGTTTTCTCAAGGGAACTGTTTAATTTCTTGTAGCCTGTGCACCAGACTGTTCTGCCTGTCACCCGAGTGGAGCATCAAGATGTGATCCTGATAAATGCATCGATCGGTTTGTGTTCAACAGCCTTCAAGAGACTTGTGCTGGTGAGTGAAACCATGCTTGGGATAAAACAGTCACCCTGGATGGTCTCTGACATAGTAGAATTGATTTCTGTGAATTGTCATGTTGTTTAGCAATATTTAGATTCAATCAGCATATTGTGTTGTTATAAGAGCTAGCATCTGTATCACTGTAATGTATATTCACGTATGTGTGATTTTTACACAGAATTTCCATTTAAATACATGTACAGGGCTGAATGTAGACAATCTGTATATGTTCAGAGACCAGATTTTTTAAATAATTAGCAGCAATGCTATTCTGTCGGGTGGCGCAATATACACACAGATTTCAGAAGACTTTCCTAGAACATTCGTCAATGACGTTTTTATGATGTAAATTTCAAAAATGTTTTTGTATCAACTTTAGTTACATAATTTATCCACTACTGGTAGGCGATCCTGATGTGTTTGTGTCAAGAATCATTTTACGTTTGGCAGGGACTGCAAAACTGGTATAAAAATCTGAACAAATGGGGAATTTAGAAATATTAAAGGTGTTTCTTTTGTTCTGATGGATCTTGGATGAAGCCTTGACTGTTTGGCACCTGAGTTGTAATTAAGCCGTCTAGTAGGAAACATTAACTTATGCCCTCACTCACTGATGCTAGACAGTTTTGATTTAAGGAGAAATATCCCCAAAACACGTACAGTTACTTTGATACAAGAATTAAGATAACAATTTGTTATTAATAGTATGACAATATTTGTTATCACAAGCGAGATTGTTTAAGGTATATCGGTGTGAATTATATTTGGAGTAACAGAAACGATTTTATTTATTTCTGACAATCGTAACTAAATAAGGCAATTTCTTGTATTATTTTCATATTTACAAAATGTCGATTTAAGCTATGTTTTGACAGTCAGTCGCTGCACTGTATTCAGGAACTTCCTAATGCAATGAACTGTTGAACAGTTTGAAAAGCTTACATTGTGTTGACAATTGGAAGTTCTGATGTAAATGGATGCATGTTCAAAATAAACATCCACATTTCTGATGCTGTTGTTATATGTCTTATCATGATGCCTGTGTTGTTTGCAGCATGGCCAGCTGACTGTGAAGTATGCGGTTTTAACACTACCACCAAGAGAGCAGAATGCTCTCGATGCAAGAGTCACTTTGGTGTCATGGAAGGAAACAAGACTTGTGCAGGTTACTATATCAAACTAAATATTGTTAAATACGTTGATAACTATAATTAAATTCAGTATATGTTAAGTGAACATCTGTCCAAATGTTTGTCCATCAGATTACCTGTTTTTTTAATATCTGCATAACGTTGAAATAAAATGTCGTTTGTAATATTGAGTGTTTCTCCAGAGAACTGTGTGTTGTGTTTCAGAATGTGACACAAACTGTGATGACTGTTACACAAGTGGAGCATCAAGATGTGATCCTGATCAGTGCCATGCTAAGTTTGTCTTCAACAGCCTTCAAAAGACTTGTGTTGGTGAGGGAAATTGTTTTGGGAAAAAATAACTTCTTTATTCATGTGTAATTAATCAAATTGTCATATTATTTCTGTGTATTTGGAGGTTGAGTTAGCTTGTTAAAAATGTAATCGGATAAAGAGTTTGTATAATCAACAAAGTACTAATTGTATTCAGAACCAGTCAGCACATTAGGTCCAAGAACCATGTGATGTAGTGAGTTATAGTCATCACATTAGGTTCAAGAGCCATGTGATGTAGTGAGTTATAGTCATCACATTAGGTTCAAGAGCCATGCGATGTAGTGAGTTATAGTCATCACATTAGGTTCAAGAGCCATGTGATGTGAGTTATAGTCATCACATTAGGTTCAAGAGCCATGTGATGTAGTGAGTTATAGTCATCACATTAGGTTCAAGAGCCATGCGATGTAGTGAGTTATAGTCAGCACATTAGGTTCAAGAGCCATGCGATGTAGTGAGTTATAGTCATCACATTAGGTTCAAGAGCCATGTGATGTAGTGAGTTATAGTCAACACATTAGGTTCAAGAGCCATGTGATGTAGTGAGTTATAGTCAACACATTAGGTTCAAGAGCCATGTGATGTAGTGAGTTATAGTCATCACATTAGGTTCAAGAGCCATGTGATGTAGTGAGTTATAGTCATCACATTAGGTTCAAGAGCCATGTGATGTAGTGAGTTATAGTCATCACATCAGGTTCAAGAGCCATGTGATGTAGTGAGTTATAGTCATCACATCAGGTTCAAGAGCCATGTGATGTAGTGAGTTATAGTCATCACATCAGGTTCAAGAGCCATGTGATGTAGTGAGTTATAGTCATCACATTAGGTTCAAGAGCCATGTGATGTAGTGAGTTATAGTCATCACATTAGGTTCAAGAGCCATGTGATGTAGTGAGTTATAGTCATCACATTAGGTTCAAGAACCATGTGATGTAGTGAGTTATAGTCATCACATTAGGTTCAAGAACCATGTGATGTAGTGAGTTATAGTCATCACATTAGGTTCAAGAGCCATGTGATGTAGTGAGTTATAGTCATCACATTAGGTGTCAAGTCTAATGATAATTGGATGGCATTCCAAAGAAGACACCCACATTTTGTTTGCGGTCATAATATGCCATGATTCCTTTATTGTTTGCAGCATGGCCAGCTAACTGTGTGAGTTGCAGTTTTAATACTTCTACCAGGAGGGCAGAATGCTCTAAGTGCGAGGAACTACTTGGTGTGACGGACGACAACAAGACTTGTGCAGGTAAGTGAATGTAGAAATGGATTATTCGTTGATTTTGTTTCAGATATAGAGTTATCTCTGCCAAAATAATGTATTGAGTACAACATGTGCACTTGTTTGTAAATTAGTTTTGATGTGATTTGAAGTGTGCCTAACTTGATAATAAATGATGTCCATATAGTTTTCTCAAGGGAACTGTTTAATTTCTTGTAGCCTGTGCACCAGACTGTTCTGCCTGTCACCCGAGTGGAGCATCAAGATGTGATCCTGATAAATGCATCGATTGGTTTGTGTTCAACAGCCTTCAAGAGACTTGTGCTGGTGAGTGAAACCATGCTTGGGATAAAACAGTCACCCTGGATGGTCTCTGACATAGTAGAATTGATTTCTGTGAATTGTCATGTTGCTTCAGCAATATTTTGATACAATCAGCATATTGTGTTGTTATGAGAGCTAGCATCTGTATCACTGTAATGTATATTCACATATGTGTGATTTTTATACAGAATTTCCATTTAAATACATGTACAGGGCTGTATGTAGACAATCTGTATATGTTCAGAGACCAGATTTTTTAAATAATTAGCAGCAATGCCATTCTGTCGGGTGGCGCAATATACACACAGATTTCAGAAGACTGTTTCCTAGAACATTCGTCAATGACGTTTTTATGATGTAAATTTCAAAAATGTTTTTGTATCAACTTTAGTTACATAATTTATCCACTACTGGTAGGCAATCCTGATGTGATTGTGTCAAGAATCAATTTACGTTTGGCAGGGACTGCAAAACTGGTATAAACATCTGAACAAATGGGGAATTTATAAATATTAAAGGTGTTTCTTTTGTTCTGATGGATCTTGGATGAAGCCTTGACTGTTTGGCACCTGAGTTGTAATTAAGCAGTCTAGTAGGAAACATTAACTTATGTCCTCACTCACTGATGCTAGACAGTTTTGATTTAAGGAGAAATATCCCCAAAACACGTACAGTTACTTTGATACAAGAATTAAGATAACAATTTGTTATTAATAGTATGACAATATTTGTTATCACAAGCGAGATTGTTTAAGGTATATCGGTGTGAATTATATTTGGAGTAACAGAAACGATTTTATTTATTTCTGACAATCGTAACTAAATAAGGCAATTTCTTGTATTATTTTCATATTTACAAAATGTCGATTTAAGCTATGTTTTGACAGTCAGTCGCTGCACTGTATTCAGGAACTTCCTAATGCAATGAACTGTTGAACAGTTTGAAAAGCTTACATTGTGTTGACAATTGGAAGTTCTGATGTAAATGGATGCATGTTCAAAATAAACATCCACATTTCTGATGCTGTTGTTATATGTCTTATCATGATGCCTGTGTTGTTTGCAGCATGGCCAGCTGACTGTGAAGTATGCGGTTTTAACACTACCACCAAGAGAGCAGAATGCTCTCGATGCAAGAGTCACTTTGGTGTCATGGAAGGAAACAAGACTTGTGCAGGTTACTATATCAAACTAAATATTGTTAAATACGTTGATAACTATAATTAAATTCAGTATGTGTTAAGTGAACATCTGTCCAAATGTTTGTTCATTAGATTACCTGTTTTTTAAATATCTGCATAACCTTGAAATAAAATGGTATTCGTAATATTGAGTGCTTCTCAAGAGAACAGTGTGTTGTGTTTCAGAATGTGACACAAACTGTGATGACTGTTACACAAGTGGAGCATCAAGATGTGATCCTGATCAGTGCCATGCTAAGTTTGTCTTCAACAGCCTTCAAAAGACTTGTGTCGGTGAGGGAAATTGTTTTGGGAAAACAATAACTTCTTTATTCACGAGTTATTACTTGAATTGTCATATTATTTCTGTGAATTTATTTGTAGGTTGAATTATCTTGTTAATTATTTAATCGAATAAATTGTTTAAATAATCAGCCGGTTACTGACGCTTTTGAAAACCGGTAAGCATGTTAGTTTCAAGAAGCAAGTGATGTATGTCGTAGAGAGTTATCTTTGTATATAGTTATGATATTTCGCAAAGTTGTGTCGTAATCAAAGTGAATATGTAATGTCGTAAAAAGTGTGTCTGATTTTAATTCGATGGAAGTTCAAAGAAGACACACTGATTGTGTTTGCTGTCATAATATGCCATGATGCCTTTTATTATTTGCAGCATGGCCAGCTAACTGTGTGAGTTGCAGTTTTAACACTTCTACCAGGATGGCAGAATGCTCTAAGTGCGAGGAACTACTTGGTGTGACGGGCGACAACAAGACTTGTGCAGGTAAGTGAACGTAGAAATGGATTATTCATTGATTTTGTTTCAGATATAGAGTTATCTCTGCCAAAATAATGTATTGAGTATAACATATGCACTTGTTTGTAAATTAGTTTTGATGTGATTTGAAGTGTGCCTAACTTGATAATAAATGATGTCCATATAGTTTTCTCAAGGGAACTGTTTAATTTCTTGTAGCCTGTGCACCTGACTGTTCTGCCTGTCACACGAGTGGAGCATCAAGATGTGATCCTGATAAATGCATCGATCGATTTGTGTTCAACAGCCTTCAAGAGACTTGTGCTGGTGAGTGAAACCATGCTTGGGATAAAACAGTCACCCTGGAAGGTCTCTGACATAGTAGAATTGATTTCTGTGAATTGTCATGTTGCTTCAGCAATATTTTGATACAATCAGCATATTGTGTTGTTATGAGAGCTAGCATCTGTATCACTGTAATGTATATTCACGTATGTGTGATTTTTATACAGAATTTCCATTTAAATACATGTACAGGGCTGTATGTAGACAATCTGTATATGTTCAGAGACCAGATTTTTTAAATAATTAGCAGCAATGCCATTCTGTCGGGTGGCGCAATATACACACAGATTTCAGAAGACTGTTTTCTAGAACATTCGTCAATGACGTTTTTATGATGTAAATTTCAAAAATGTTTTTGTATCAACTTTAGTTACATAATTTATCCACTACTGGTAGGCGATCCTGATGTGTTTGTGTCAAGAATCATTTTACGTTTGGCAGGGACTACAAAACTGGTATAAAAATCTGAACAAATGGGGAATTTAGAAATATTAAAGGTGTTTCTTTTGTTCTGATGGATCTTGGATGAAGCCTTGACTGTTTGGCACCTGAGTTGTAATTAAGCCGTCTAGTAGGAAACATGATGGTATGCACATCAGGCACAGCCGATTTGCATCCTGGACTTTGTGCAAGATAACGGCACAGAGGCTGCTGATTGGCTAATTTATCCGCCCAATCAGCGCGCACAGGGCCGCGACCCTGTGCCGTTTTTGGTCTAATCCGCACTCCATCTTGCGAAAGCATACAGGACCAGACGTTTTGCCAATTTCGACCCGTTTTGATTTGCGTTATATTTGCTGTTATTTTCTGCTGTTTGTTATTCGTGTCGTCCCCGAGTTCGTTCAACTACTACGGATCGTCGGTGATTCGAGGTGATTGTTGCCATCACTCAGCGGAGTCGAGCTGAGTATTTTCTGTTTTCCTTTGTCTTTGTTAGGATTTGTATTCCGCCATTTTGTGACCTCGTGGTTTGAATTCGTCATCGGCCTTACCATGTCGTTGGCGTCTTCCCCGATTTCCGTGCTATGTATCGGTCACAGTCATATTTACTGGCTGAGCTCGTTCGTAGAATCGGCAGACCTGTTTGCTGGGTTCGAAGTTCAGGGCCGCCCGTGCGACGTCCAGTATTTAGGTCGTCGTGGCGCGACCCTGGATACGTTTCTCGAGCCGAGCATGATGGCGCGGATCGCCTCGTATCGTGCGGTTGTCATTGTTCTACATTTGGGTGGGAATACTTTGGACGGGAAGTCCTTTCCTAACCCAATCATGGTGGCCCTTGACATTCAGCGTCTCGCCTCGAGACTGCTCGATACGGGCGTCCGTCGCATCGTCGTGTCTCAAATGTGTCGTCGGCAAAAATGGCGGAATTCGACGTTCGAGGTGGGTGCCGAGCAGGTTGTTCAAGTTAATCAGTACATTGATACGTTTTGTTCGGCAACCGAGGGGATGTTTTTCTGGCGGCATAAGCGTATGTGGAATAGTGTCCGACCTATCTTTCGCAGGGATGGGGTCCATTTCTCGGATGTCGGTAATTACCGATTTTATCGAAGTATTCGGGGGGCGATAATTTCCGCGGTGCGAGCCATCATTGGGTAACTAGACGAGGCGTGTCTTCGATTCGCTGTCCACGCTGTGTAATGCTTGGTAAATTCGACGCATCGTGTGTGTTCTTCGTGTCTAACTACATAAAAATAAAGTACGATACTAAACTGTCAATTTAAACATCATTACTGCCAGCACTGCACACATGGTACGGTAATTCTTGATCTGGTAATGCAGTTGTTCGTATTTGGATACGTTTGTGTGGTAGGGCCACATGCAACTGTTCTTCGTTGGGGGTATCGAGTTGTGATGATATATATCGATCAATACACAAATTATTAATACGTTGCTACTGTTACGTAAGGCTAAGTTGTTCGTTGTTAGAAACGTTTGTGTGGTAGGGCCACATGCAACTTTGCCTCGTCAGTGGTTGGACTTTATCGCATATATGGTTACACGAATTGTTCAATATGTTATTACTGGCTATAACAGTTGTTCGTTTTTAGAAACGTTTGTGTGGTAGGGCCACATGCATCTGTTACTCGTCGGGTATTAACTTCGAACATATTTGAATGCACATATGGGTCATATGTTATTAATGTTACAACATGTTACGGCAGTCGTTCAAATGTGGCGATACATGTTGTTACCGTTACGTAAGGCTAAGTTGTTCGTTTTTAGAAACGGTTGTGTGGTAGGGCCATATGCAATTTTTCCTTGTCAGTGGTGGGACTTTATCGCAGATATGGTTGCACAACTTGTTCAATATGTTATTACTTACTATGACAGTTGTTCGTTTTTAGAAACGTTTGTGTGGTAGGGCCACATGCATCTGTTACTCGTCGGGTATGAATTTAATAAGTTGTGCTGTGACAGTTGTTCATTAGAGTTTGGTTATGCCGTGTCTCGAGATGCAGCCAGTTTTATGCATTACTGCTGTTACCTTCAAGCTGTGGCATTTGTTCAACTTTTGCTTTGGACGGGTTTATTTAGTCATGTATATACGGTACAGTATATGCTCTGCCATTTTATTGTTTCAATGATAAAAATTATCAAAAAGGTTCCATGATAAAGATTATCGCATGGTGGCAGTATTGGGCATGTTTACATGGTAGGGCCATGGACAACTCTCCTGTTGGGTGTGCATGTAGATATCGCTACATATGGAGAGAAAGGGGTGTTTAGAAGTTTTACTTCGTGGTCGTGATATCCCTATGTTCTAGTTATTGTTGCCTTTTATCCTCACTGAGATATCGCTTCTGCTGTGTTCTTGATATTGCAGAATGCCTCGGGCACGGGCTCCAAGGGGACGTGGCCGGCCAGCGCGTCGGGAGTCGCTGACACGCCAGACTCGCTCGCGGACAGTCGCCTCAACTCTCTCGTCAGACACGCCGCCAACCCCGTCTGTCTCGCTTGGTGCACCGCCACCTCAGTGTGCGACACTAGTGAACTTTGAGGATGCGTCGGGTCTCCAGGCGGTCGTGAATGAATCACTCGTGACAGAAGGTCCACAATCCGCGTGGGAACGTTCGATGGAACGCCGTGTGGCAGCCTCGGAGAGGGTTTTGGGAGAGATCCATGCGATGGTGCTAGCCTTGCGCCCTTCTCCAACGGTGCTACGACCAGATCCAGCATTGACATCTGCCTCAGCCGCCTTCGGCAGCGCTGCCCAGATGTCAGCAGCTGTCGGCATGGGACCTTCGACCCCTGGGTTGACCCATCCCTTTGCCACACCGGACCCCCTCCACGCGACCCCCGTGGAACCATGGTCTTTTGGCCAAAACGATGCCAGGGCGACTCCGTGGCCGAACACAGACACTGTGCCAGGTACATTACTCGAGACGTTGCCTGGGTCAACGCAGACCCTGATTGATTCATGTACTTCGGCCGCCCTCCCTCTCGATGCTCGTATCCCTGACGGGCTTCGGGCAAAGATCTGGGCGGGGGAGTATATTGATTTATCGGTTATGTTGAAACCCACACGTCTCCAACACCAGGAATATGGCCAGGTATATGGGGGTGCTCCTCACCCCACTCCTGGCGCATCCACTGATGCGTCTCCCAAACCCAGTTATGATCTTGTTACTTTTGACAGGTGGTTGCAGGCATTCACTTTGTACATGTCAGTGTATCTGTTGAAGCCTGCCAACATGCCGTTAGTTGTTACGATGTTGAAGTATGCGGAAGTAATTCGGGGTTTAGCTGATGCGGGGGGTGACTGGCGGTCCTATGATGAAGCGTTTAGGTCCCTCCGTTACCTCAGGGGTTGGTCCTGGGGCTCCATTAACTGGGAAATGTGGATGACTGCATCGCAACCCATCAGGCGGCCCGCTCCTGTTTCCCCCTTTCAAGGCAAGGGTAGGGTCAGGTCCCCGGCTAGTGGTCCCTGCTTCGCGTTCAATCGGGGGGAAAGTTGTGACAAAGCCTCGTGTCGCTTTACACACAAGTGTCAGCTATGCAGCGGCAGCAGCCACCCCGCGGTGCGTTGCTTCAAAACCCAGGGAAGACGCCCCAATCAGCTAACCCACCACCACCAAACCCCCCTGGTAGACCAGGCCCCCCAGGTAGACCATCCGTCCCCTCAGGTAGACCGTCCAACACCAGTGGCTCCCCCGCTTCAGCCAGTGGCTCGCCTGTGTGGTTCAGGAAGTGAGTTGCCAACCCCGGTGTCCCCCTCAGTCCTGCAAGAAGTGTTGGTGGGGTATGACTGTGAATTGCGTAACTATCTAGTGCATGGTTTTTCTTTTGGTTTTCATATAGGTTGTTTTGGGTTGCCAACGCAGTCAGATGTAGACATATGTAATTTGAAATCTGCCGATGAATTTTCAGGTGTCATAGATAGCAAGATAGGGAAAGAATTGTTATTAGGCCGTGTACTGGGACCCTTTACTGTTCCTCCACCTTATCATAATTACAGAATCTCGCCCCTGGGTGTGGTGGCTAAGAAGACTCCAGGGGAATTTAGGATGATTCACCATCTGTCGTACCCAGAGGGCTCTTCGGTTAATGATTATATCCCGAAGGATATGTCCTCGGTCCATTATGCCACACTTCAAGATGCTATTGCTTTTATCAAAGATTCACCGAAGCCTGTATATATGGCTAAGGTGGATATAGAGTCGGCCTTTCGTATAATTCCAGTATCGCCAGCTGATAGGCCAATGTTGGGGTTTCAGTGGAAAGGGCAATATTTTATGGATGCCGTTCTACCGATGGGATGTTCCAGTTCTTGTGCCATTTTTGAATGTTTCAGCACTGCGTTAGAGTGGGTGGCTAAGGTTAAATTTGGAGTGACAGAAATGGTCCACATTATCGATGATTTTCTGATTCTATCGCATTCAGAAGAGAAATGTCATCACGATCTGCTGGCATTTGTTAAACTTTGCGAGCGACTTGGGGTACCACTAGCACCTAGTAAAACTGTTGGCCCATCCACCACAATTCCCTTTCTGGGTATTATTCTCGATTCAGTCAAGAGGGAGACTAGGCTTCCCAGTGATAAGCTAGATAAGGCCAGGGCTTTACTTTTGGCATTCCTGGGGAAACATAAGGTTACACTTCAAGAGTTGCAATCGCTGATAGGGGTCCTGGGGTTTGCAACTTCCGTGATAAAACCCGGAAGGCCATTTTTACGCCAGTTGATCGACCTAACCTTGGGCATACGTAAGCCCCATTTTCATATTCGTTTAACGAGGCAGGCTAAACTTGACTTAGAGGTGTGGTTGCAATTTTTGCAACAGTTCAATGGTAAGTCTTTCTTCTTGGATGATAAATTCCTAACTGGTGATTATCTTCAACTGTACACGGATGCTGCTGGTGGCATAGGGTATGGGGCACTGTACGGGACAGAGTGGTTCTGTGGTCTGTGGCCAGTGACTTGGCGTTCATTCAATGTCTCTGTTTTGGAATTGTATCCAATCATGGCAGCAGTGCACGTTTGGGGTAATGCGTGGGCGAACAAGAGTGTCTGCTTTTTTACCGATAATGAAACCCTTGTTCCGGTCATTAATAACCAAACATCCCGTGAACCTCACATCATGGCACTACTCCGTCCACTGGTGTTAGCTTGCCTACGATTTAATGTTAATTTTGCAGCACGTCATGTTCCGGGGCGGTTTAATACTCTTGCTGATGCATTATCCCGTTCACAGGTGGACAAGTTCCGAGAATTGGCACCCTGGGCGAATCTCCACCCAGAGAAGGTGCCGCAATGTGTGTCCCCGGCCAGCTTAGGGACTCTTTGAATTTACTTCTGCACGCTTCCATTGCACCGTCGTCGCGGGCCCACTATGAACGGGCTTGGAAGAAGTTTGTTTTGTTCCACGATTCGCTCCATGTAGCCACGCAGCTGCCGGCGTCAGTATCAACGATTTTGCTTTTCATAGCACACTTGCATTCTAATGGCTCTGCCCCGGCATCCATCGTTTCAATCATATCAGCAATAGCTTACTTTCATAAGATCAATGGTTTCTCTGACCCGACTACTTGTTTTCTTGTAGCCAAGCTTTTGGCAGGAGCCCGTAATCTTGGGTCGGTCCCTGATGTCCGCCTGCCTGTCACTCTTCCTGTGCTCACTCGTCTTGTGCTTGCTCTGCCCACAGTTTTTACGTCGCGGTACAGGTGTCTCATGCTGCGAGCCATGATGGTGCTTGCATTCAAAGCTTATTTGCGGGTGGGGGAAATGGTACCTCGAGGAAGGACTAGAGTACAAGGGTGTTTGCAAATGGGTGACGTGTTACTGTCTGGGGATCTCATATCACTTTCTTTCCGTCATTTCAAGCATAGTAATCGACAGGGTCCACAGTCCCTCCAGGTGAGAGGTGAATGTGTCCCTGATTCGTTGATATACCCTGCTTCCTTCTTGAGAGATTTTCTATCAGTTCGAGGGGGGGTGCGCTCCACTTTATTTGCTTATCCAGATGGTTCGCCGATGCTGCGCAGCGAGTTTGATGTTTCTCTGAAACGATTACTGGATTTCTGAGGTTACCAGACAACTGCGTTTAAGGGTCACAGCTTCCGTATTGGGGCAGCTACGGCAGCAGCGTTGAGGGGTGAATCGGATGCACAGATCAGGGCAGCAGGCAGGTGGGCGTCCGACGCGTTTAAGAGATACATTAGAATAGCCTAAATTATATTGGTACTCCAGCATGGTAGCCAGGTGTCGTTGTGTGGGAGGGTCACATGTTTGGTGACCTGTGGCGTATTGCCCCCACCTATGGGGTTATAGTTTTACCATTAGTATAGTCAGCAGCAGGTAGTCTGGTATTCAGTGTGGCAATTTGCAAAGGCACTTGTTAGTTAAATCAGTTGTACATGTTTTTCCCATTTGTTCTAGGAATATCGCTGCTGCTGCGTTATATGTGGAAATGTGGGCTCTCTAGCAGCCTGATGTTCAGGAGACTAGCATGGGCTCAGTCACAGGCCTGGCATTGGGTTGTAGAGTCCACATTTCGTTCACTTAAACCGTCACAGTGTGCCAAAAAGGGCTTACACACTGGACCCCCCTAATAAACGTCATACATTTGGCCTTTTCATATCTACATTGGTCTCCGTGTTGTTTCTTGCATAAATTAACTTATGCCCTCACTCACTGATGCTAGACAGTTTTGATTTAAGGAGAAATATCCCCAAAACACGTACAGTTACTTTGATACAAGAATTAAGATAACAATTTGTTATTAATAGTATGACAATATTTGTTATCACAAGCGAGATTGTTTAAGGTATATCGGTGTGAATTATATTTGGAGTAACAGAAACGATTTTATTTATTTCTGACAATCGTAACTAAATAAGGCAATTTCTTGTATTATTTTCATATTTACAAAATGTCGATTTAAGCTATGTTTTGACAGTCGGTCGCTGCACTGTATTCAGGAACTTCCTAATGCAATGAACTGTTGAACAGTTTGAAAAGCTTACATTGTGTTGACAATTGGAAGTTCTGATGTAAATGGATGCATGTTCAAAATAAACATCCACATTTCTGATGCTGTTGTTATATGTCTTATCATGATGCCTGTGTTGTTTGCAGCATGGCCAGCTGACTGTGAAGTATGCGGTTTTAACACTACCACCAAGAGAGCAGAATGCTCTCGATGCAAGAGTCACTTTGGTGTCATGGAAGGAAACAAGACTTGTGCAGGTTACTATATCAAACTAAATATTGTTAAATACGTTGATAACTATAATTAAATTCAGTATGTGTTAAGTGAACATCTGTCCAAATGTTTGTTCATTAGATTACCTGTTTTTTAAATATCTGCATAACCTTGAAATAAAATGGTATTCGTAATATTGAGTGCTTCTCAAGAGAACAGTGTGTTGTGTTTCAGAATGTGACACAAACTGTGATGACTGTTACACAAGTGGAGCATCAAGATGTGATCCTGATCAGTGCCATGCTAAGTTTGTCTTCAACAGCCTTCAAAAGACTTGTGTCGGTGAGGGAAATTGTTTTGGGAAAACAATAACTTCTTTATTCACGAGTTATTACTCGAATTGTCATATTATTTCAGTGAATTTATTTGTAGGTTGAATTATCTTGTTAATTATTTAATCGAATAAATTGTTTAAATAATCAGCCGGTTACTGACGCTTTTGAAAACCGGTAAGCATGTTAGTTTCAAGAAGCAAGTGATGTATGTCGTAGAGAGTTATCTTTGTATATAGTTATGATATTTCGCAAAGTTGTGTCGTAATCAAAGTGAATATGTAATGTCGTAAAAAGTGTGTCTGATTTTAATTCGATGGAAGTTCAAAGAAGACACACTGATTGTGTTTGCTGTCATAATATGCCATGATGCCTTTTATTATTTGCAGCATGGCCAGCTAACTGTGTGAGTTGCAGTTTTAACACTTCTACCAGGATGGCAGAATGCTCTAAGTGCGAGGAACTACTTGGTGTGACGGGCGACAACAAGACTTGTGCAGGTAAGTGAACGTAGAAATGGATTATTCATTGATTTTGTTTCAGATATAGAGTTATCTCTGCCAAAATAATGTATTGAGTATAACATATGCACTTGTTTGTAAATTAGTTTTGATGTGATTTGAAGTGTGCCTAACTTGATAATAAATGATGTCCATATAGTTTTCTCAAGGGAACTGTTTAATTTCTTGTAGCCTGTGCACCTGACTGTTCTGCCTGTCACACGAGTGGAGCATCAAGATGTGATCCTGATAAATGCATCGATCGATTTGTGTTCAACAGCCTTCAAGAGACTTGTGCTGGTGAGTGAAACCATGCTTGGGATAAAACAGTCACCCTGGAAGGTCTCTGACATAGTAGAATTGATTTCTGTGAATTGTCATGTTGCTTCAGCAATATTTTGATACAATCAGCATATTGTGTTGTTATGAGAGCTAGCATCTGTATCACTGTAATGTATATTCACGTATGTGTGATTTTTATACAGAATTTCCATTTAAATACATGTACAGGGCTGTATGTAGACAATCTGTATATGTTCAGAGACCAGATTTTTTAAATAATTAGCAGCAATGCCATTCTGTCGGGTGGCGCAATATACACACAGATTTCAGAAGACTGTTTTCTAGAACATTCGTCAATGACGTTTTTATGATGTAAATTTCAAAAATGTTTTTGTATCAACTTTAGTTACATAATTTATCCACTACTGGTAGGCGATCCTGATGTGTTTGTGTCAAGAATCATTTTACGTTTGGCAGGGACTGCAAAACTGGTATAAAAATCTGAACAAATGGGGAATTTAGAAATATTAAAGGTGTTTCTTTTGTTCTGATGGATCTTGGATGAAGCCTTGACTGTTTGGCACCTGAGTTGTAATTAAGCCGTCTAGTAGGAAACATTAACTTATGCCCTCACTCACTGATGCTAGACAGTTTTGATTTAAGGAGAAATATCCCCAAAACACGTACAGTTACTTTGATACAAGAATTAAGATAACAATTTGTTATTAATAGTATGACAATATTTGTTATTACAAGCGAGATTGTTTAAGGTATATCGGTGTGAATTATATTTGGAGTAACAGAAACGATTTTATTTATTTCTGACAATCGTAACTAAATAAGGCAATTTCTTGTATTATTTTCATATTTACAAAATGTCGATTTAAGCTATGTTTTGACAGTCAGTCGCTGCACTGTATTCAGGAATTTCCTAATGCAATGAACTGTTGAACAGTTTGAAAAGCTTACATTGTGTTGACAATTGGAAGTTCTGATGTAAATGGATGCATGTTCAAAATAAACATCCACATTTCTGATGCTGTTGTTATATGTCTTATCATGATGCCTGTGTTGTTTGCAGCATGGCCAGCTGACTGTGAAGTATGCGGTTTTAACACTACCACCAAGAGAGCAGAATGCTCTCGATGCAAGAGTCACTTTGGTGTCATGGAAGGAAACAAGACTTGTGCAGGTTACTATATCAAACTAAATATTGTTAAATACGTTGATAACTATAATTAAATTCAGTATATGTTAAGTGAACATCTGTCCAAATGTTTGTCCATCAGATTACCTGTTTTTTTAATATCTGCATAACGTTGAAATAAAATGTCGTATTCGTAATATTGAGTGCTTCTCAAGAGAACAGTGTGTTGTGTTTCAGAATGTGACACAAACTGTGATGACTGTTACACAAGTGGAGCATCAAGATGTGATCCTGATCAGTGCCATGCTAAGTTTGTCTTCAACAGCCTTCAAAAGACTTGTGTCGGTGAGGGAAATTGTTTTGGGAAAACAATAACTTCTTTATTCATGTGTAATTAATCAAATTGTCATATTATTTCTGTGTATTTGGAGGTTGAGTTAGCTTGTTAAAAATTTAATCGGATAAAGAGTTTGTATAATCAACATAGTACTAATTGTATTCAGAACCAGTCAGCACATTAGGTCCAAGAGCCGTGTGATGTAGTGAGTTATAGTCATCACATTAGGTTCAAGAGCCATGTGATGTAGTGAGTTATAGTCATCACATTAGGTTCAAGAGCCATGTGATGTAGTGAGTTATAGTCATCACATTAGGTTCAAGAACCATGTGATGTAGTGAGTTATAGTCATCACATTAGGTTCAAGAGGCATGTGATGTAGTGAGTTATAGTCATCACATTAGGTTCAAGAGCCATGTGATGTAGTGAGTTATAGTCATCACATTAGGTTCAAGAGCCATGTGATGTAGTGAGTTATAGTCATCACATTAGGTTCAAGAGCCATGTGATGTAGTGAGTTATAGTCATCACATTAGGTTCAAGAGCCATGTGATGTAGTGAGTTATAGTCATCACATTAGGTTCAAGAGCCATGTGATGTAGTGAGTTATAGTCATCACATTAGGTTCAAGAACCATGTGATGTAGTGAGTTATAGTCATCACATTAGGTTCAAGAGCCATGTGATGTAGTGAGTTATAGTCATCACATCAGGTTCAAGAGCCATGTGATGTAGTGAGTTATAGTCATCACATCAGGTTCAAGAGCCATGTGATGTAGTGAGTTATAGTCATCACATCAGGTTCAAGAGCCATGTGATGTAGTGAGTTATAGTCATCACATTAGGTTCAAGAGCCATGTGATGTAGTGAGTTATAGTCATCACATTAGGTTCAAGAGCCATGTGATGTAGTGAGTTATAGTCATCACATTAGGTTCAAGAACCATGTGATGTAGTGAGTTATAGTCATCACATTATGTTCAAGAACCATGTGATGTAGTGAGTTATAGTCATCACATTAGGTTCAAGAGCCATGTGATGTAGTGAGTTATAGTCATCACATTAGGTTCAAGAACCATGTGATGTAGTGAGTTATAGTCATCACATTAGGTTCAAGAACCATGTGATGTAGTGAGTTATTGTCATCACATTAGGTTCAAGAGCCATGTGATGTAGTGAGTTATAGTCATCACATTAGGTTCAAGAGCCATGTGATGTAGTGAGTTATAGTCATCACATTAGGTTCAAGAACCATGTGATGTAGTGAGTTATAGTCATCACATTAGGTTCAAGAGCCATGTGATGTAGTGAGTTATAGTCATCACATTAGGTTCAAGAGCCATGTGATGTAGTGAGTTATAGTCATCACATTAGGTTCAAGAACCATGTGATGTAGTGAGTTAGTCATCACATTAGGTTCAAGAGCCATGTGATGTAGTGAGTTATAGTAATCACATTAGGTTCAAGAGCCATGCGATGTAGTGAGTTATGGTCAACACATTAGGTTCAAGAGCCATGTGATGTAGTGAGTTATAGTCATCACATTAGGTTCAAGAGCCATGTGATGTAGTGAGTTATAGTCATCACATCTGGCAAAGTTATATCATAATCAGATTGAATAATTAATGTCGTAAAAGATAGTCTAATGATAATTGGATGGCATTCCAAAGAAGGCACCCACATTTTGTTTGCTGTCATAATATGCCATGATTCCTTTATTGTTTGCAGCATGGCCAGCTAACTGTGTGAGTTGCAGTTTTAACACTTCTACCAGGAGGGTAGAATGCTATAAGTGTGAGGAACTACTTGGTGTGACGGACGACAAGACGTCTTGTGCAGGTTAGTAAGTGAATGTAGAAATGGATTATTCGTTGATTTTGTTTCAGATATAGAGTTATCTCTGTGAAAGTACTGTATTGAGTACAACATGTGCAGTTCTTTGTAAATTAGTTTTGAAGTTATTTATAATGTGCCTAACTTTAAAATCGATGGGGTGGAGCACAGTAGTGCAGCAGTAAGAACTGCGGACTCTCGACTAAGAGAACGTGGGTTTGAATCCTGTGCAGCAGTGTCGAACCTTGGGCAAATTCGTTTACTCTACATTGCTTCAGTTCACTCAGCTGTATGAATGAGTACCTGGCTATAGACAGTGGTGGATATTTGTGTACGAATAGTCTTAGTGCATTAATTGCAGTTTGGCTGAATGCATCCCAGAGTATTCAAGATGGCGTTCGATTGATCATGTCTGCCAGGTAGTAATGTGTAAAGTGTTTTGAGCAGTCCTTAGGACTGGATACTGCGCTATATAAGAACTTATATTTACTTTTTACTTTTTTGTTCATGTACAGTTTTCTCAAGAGAACTGGTTCATTTCTTGTAGCCTGTGCACCAGACTGTTCTGCCTGTCACATGAGTGGAGCATCAAGATGTGATCCTGATAAGTGCAACGATCGGTTTGTGTTCAACAGCCTTCAAAAGACTTGTGCTGGTGAGTGAAATAATGCTTGGAATAAAGACAGTCACCCTGGAAGCTGTGTGATGTATTTAGAATTGATTTCTGTGAATTGTCTTGTTGCTTCAGCAATATTTTAGTACAATCAGCATACTATGTTCTTGTAAGAGCTGGCATCTGTTTCACTGTTGTGTCTATTCACAAGTGTGTGATTTTTACATAGAATTTCTTTTTAAATACATGTATGTGGACAATCAGTGTATGTTGAGAGACCAGATCTTTTATAATAATGAGCAGCAATGCCGTTCCGTCGGGTGGCGCAATACACACACACAGGTTTATGAAGACTGTTTCCTAGAGCATTCATCAATAATGTTTTTATGACATATATTTGAAAATATTTTTTGTATCACCATTAGTTACATAATTTGTTCCCTGCTGACAGGCTATCCTCACGTAATGTTGTCAAGAATCGATTTACCTTTGTGTAATGTCCGGCAGGAACCCGAAAACTGGTATGGAAATCTTAACAAATGGTGTATTTAGAAATATTAAAAAGTGTTTCTTTTGTTCTGATGGATCGTGGATGAAGCCTTAACTGCTTGGCGCATGAGGTGTAATTAAGTCGTCTAGTAGGAGACATTAACTTATGCCTTAATTACCTATGCTAGATAGTTTCGCTTTAAAGAGAAATATCCCAAATACATGTACAGTTACTTTGATACAAGAATTAAGATAACAATTTGTTATTAATAGTATGACAATATTTGTTATCACAAGCGAGATTGTTTAAGGTATATCGGTGTGAATTATATTTGGAGTAACAGAAACGATTTTATTTATTTCTGACAATCGTAACTAAATAAGGCAATTTCTTGTATTATTTTCATATTTACAAAATGTCGATTTAAGCTATGTTTTGACAGTCGGTCGCTGCACTGTATTCAGGAACTTCCTAATGCAATGAACTGTTGAACAGTTTGAAAAGCTTACATTGTGTTGACAATTGGAAGTTCTGATGTAAATGGATGCATGTTCAAAATAAACATCCACATTTCTGATGCTGTTGTTATATGTCTTATCATGATGCCTGTGTTGTTTGCAGCATGGCCAGCTGACTGTGAAGTATGCGGTTTTAACACTACCACCAAGAGAGCAGAATGCTCTCGATGCAAGAGTCACTTTGGTGTCATGGAAGGAAACAAGACTTGTGCAGGTTACTATATCAAACTAAATATTGTTAAATACGTTGATAACTATAATTAAATTCAGTATGTGTTAAGTGAACATCTGTCCAAATGTTTGTTCATTAGATTACCTGTTTTTTAAATATCTGCATAACCTTGAAATAAAATGGTATTCGTAATATTGAGTGCTTCTCAAGAGAACAGTGTGTTGTGTTTCAGAATGTGACACAAACTGTGATGACTGTTACACAAGTGGAGCATCAAGATGTGATCCTGATCAGTGCCATGCTAAGTTTGTCTTCAACAGCCTTCAAAAGACTTGTGTCGGTGAGGGAAATTGTTTTGGGAAAACAATAACTTCTTTATTCACGAGTTATTACTCGAATTGTCATATTATTTCAGTGAATTTATTTGTAGGTTGAATTATCTTGTTAATTATTTAATCGAATAAATTGTTTAAATAATCAGCCGGTTACTGACGCTTTTGAAAACCGGTAAGCATGTTAGTTTCAAGAAGCAAGTGATGTATGTCGTAGAGAGTTATCTTTGTATATAGTTATGATATTTCGCAAAGTTGTGTCGTAATCAAAGTGAATATGTAATGTCGTAAAAAGTGTGTCTGATTTTAATTCGATGGAAGTTCAAAGAAGACACACTGATTGTGTTTGCTGTCATAATATGCCATGATGCCTTTTATTATTTGCAGCATGGCCAGCTAACTGTGTGAGTTGCAGTTTTAACACTTCTACCAGGATGGCAGAATGCTCTAAGTGCGAGGAACTACTTGGTGTGACGGGCGACAACAAGACTTGTGCAGGTAAGTGAACGTAGAAATGGATTATTCATTGATTTTGTTTCAGATATAGAGTTATCTCTGCCAAAATAATGTATTGAGTATAACATATGCACTTGTTTGTAAATTAGTTTTGATGTGATTTGAAGTGTGCCTAACTTGATAATAAATGATGTCCATATAGTTTTCTCAAGGGAACTGTTTAATTTCTTGTAGCCTGTGCACCTTACTGTTCTGCCTGTCACACGAGTGGAGCATCAAGATGTGATCCTGATAAATGCATCGATCGATTTGTGTTCAACAGCCTTCAAGAGACTTGTGCTGGTGAGTGAAACCATGCTTGGGATAAAACAGTCACCCTGGAAGGTCTCTGACATAGTAGAATTGATTTCTGTGAATTGTCATGTTGCTTCAGCAATATTTTGATACAATCAGCATATTGTGTTGTTATGAGAGCTAGCATCTGTATCACTGTAATGTATATTCACGTATGTGTGATTTTTATACAGAATTTCCATTTAAATACATGTACAGGGCTGTATGTAGACAATCTGTATATGTTCAGAGACCAGATTTTTTAAATAATTAGCAGCAATGCCATTCTGTCGGGTGGCGCAATATACACACAGATTTCAGAAGACTGTTTTCTAGAACATTCGTCAAATGACGTTTTTATGATGTAAATTTCAAAAATGTTTTTGTATCAACTTTAGTTACATAATTTATCCACTACTGGTAGGCGATCCTGATGTGTTTGTGTCAAGAATCATTTTACGTTTGGCAGGGACTGCAAAACTGGTATAAAAATCTGAACAAATGGGGAATTTAGAAATATTAAAGGTGTTTCTTTTGTTCTGATGGATCTTGGATGAAGCCTTGACTGTTTGGCACCTGAGTTGTAATTAAGCCGTCTAGTAGGAAACATTAACTTATGCCCTCACTCACTGATGCTAGACAGTTTTGATTTAAGGAGAAATATCCCCAAAACACGTACAGTTACTTTGATACAAGAATTAAGATAACAATTTGTTATTAATAGTATGACAATATTTGTTATTACAAGCGAGATTGTTTAAGGTATATCGGTGTGAATTATATTTGGAGTAACAGAAACGATTTTATTTATTTCTGACAATCGTAACTAAATAAGGCAATTTCTTGTATTATTTTCATATTTACAAAATGTCGATTTAAGCTATGTTTTGACAGTCAGTCGCTGCACTGTATTCAGGAATTTCCTAATGCAATGAACTGTTGAACAGTTTGAAAAGCTTACATTGTGTTGACAATTGGAAGTTCTGATGTAAATGGATGCATGTTCAAAATAAACATCCACATTTCTGATGCTGTTGTTATATGTCTTATCATGATGCCTGTGTTGTTTGCAGCATGGCCAGCTGACTGTGAAGTATGCGGTTTTAACACTACCACCAAGAGAGCAGAATGCTCTCGATGCAAGAGTCACTTTGGTGTCATGGAAGGAAACAAGACTTGTGCAGGTTACTATATCAAACTAAATATTGTTAAATACGTTGATAACTATAATTAAATTCAGTATGTGTTAAGTGAACATCTGTCCAAATGTTTGTTCATTAGATTACCTGTTTTTTTAATATCTGCATAACCTTGAAATAAAATGGTATTCGTAATATTGAGTGCTTCTCAAGAGAACAGTGTGTTGTGTTTCAGAATGTGACACAAACTGTGATGACTGTTACACAAGTGGAGCATCAAGATGTGATCCTGATCAGTGCCATGCTAAGTTTGTCTTCAACAGCCTTCAAAAGACTTGTGTCGGTGAGGGAAATTGTTTTGGGAAAACAATAACTTCTTTATTCATGTGTAATTAATCAAATTGTCATATTATTTCTGTGTATTTGGAGGTTGAGTTAGCTTGTTAAAAATTTAATCGGATAAAGAGTTTGTATAATCAACATAGTACTAATTGTATTCAGAACCAGTCAGCACATTAGGTCCAAGAGCCGTGTGATGTAGTGAGTTATAGTCATCACATTAGGTTCAAGAGCCATGTGATGTAGTGAGTTATAGTCATCACATTAGGTTCAAGAGCCATGTGATGTAGTGAGTTATAGTCATCACATTAGGTTCAAGAACCATGTGATGTAGTGAGTTATAGTCATCACATTAGGTTCAAGAGGCATGTGATGTAGTGAGTTATAGTCATCACATTAGGTTCAAGAGCCATGTGATGTAGTGAGTTATAGTCATCACATTAGGTTCAAGAGCCATGTGATGTAGTGAGTTATAGTCATCACATTAGGTTCAAGAGCCATGTGATGTAGTGAGTTATAGTCATCACATTAGGTTCAAGAGCCATGTGATGTAGTGAGTTATAGTCATCACATCAGGTTCAAGAGCCATGTGATGTAGTGAGTTATAGTCATCACATTAGGTTCAAGAGCCATGTGATGTAGTGAGTTATAGTCAACACATTAGGTTCAAGAGCCATGTGATGTAGTGAGTTATAGTCATCACATTAGGTTCAAGAGCCATGTGATGTAGTGAGTTATAGTCATCACATTAGGTTCAAGAGCCATGTGATGTAGTGAGTTATAGTCATCACATTAGGTTCAAGAGCCATGTGATGTAGTGAGTTATAGTCATCACATTAGGTTCAAGAACCATGTGATGTAGTGAGTTATAGTCATCACATTATGTTCAAGAACCATGTGATGTAGTGAGTTATAGTCATCACATTAGGTTCAAGAGCCATGTGATGTAGTGAGTTATAGTCATCACATTAGGTTCAAGAACCATGTGATGTAGTGAGTTATAGTCATCACATTAGGTTCAAGAACCATGTGATGTAGTGAGTTATAGTCATCACATTAGGTTCAAGAGGCATGTGATGTAGTGAGTTATAGTCATCACATTAGGTTCAAGAGCCATGTGATGTAGTGAGTTATAGTCATCACATTAGGTTCAAGAACCATGTGATGTAGTGAGTTATAGTCATCACATTAGGTTCAAGAGCCATGTGATGTAGTGAGTTATAGTCATCACATTAGGTTCAAGAGCCATGTGATGTAGTGAGTTATAGTCATCACATTAGGTTCAAGAACCATGTGATGTAGTGAGTTAGTCATCACATTAGGTTCAAGAGCCATGTGATGTAGTGAGTTATAGTAATCACATTAGGTTCAAGAGCCATGCGATGTAGTGAGTTATGGTCAACACATTAGGTTCAAGAGCCATGTGATGTAGTGAGTTATAGTCATCACATTAGGTTCAAGAGCCATGTGATGTAGTGAGTTATAGTCATCACATCTGGCAAAGTTATATCATAATCAGATTGAATAATTAATGTCGTAAAAGATAGTCTAATGATAATTGGATGGCATTCCAAAGAAGGCACCCACATTTTGTTTGCTGTCATAATATGCCATGATTCCTTTATTGTTTGCAGCATGGCCAGCTAACTGTGTGAGTTGCAGTTTTAACACTTCTACCAGGAGGGTAGAATGCTATAAGTGTGAGGAACTACTTGGTGTGACGGACGACAAGACGTCTTGTGCAGGTTAGTAAGTGAATGTAGAAATGGATTATTCGTTGATTTTGTTTCAGATATAGAGTTATCTCTGTGAAAGTACTGTATTGAGTACAACATGTGCAGTTCTTTGTAAATTAGTTTTGAAGTTATTTATAATGTGCCTAACTTTAAAATCGATGGGGTGGAGCACAGTAGTGCAGCAGTAAGAACTGCGGACTCTCGACTAAGAGAACGTGGGTTTGAATCCTGTGCAGCAGTGTCGAACCTTGGGCAAATTCGTTTACTCTACATTGCTTCAGTTCACTCAGCTGTATGAATGAGTACCTGGCTATAGACAGTGGTGGATATTTGTGTACGAATAGTCTTAGTGCATTAATTGCAGTTTGGCTGAATGCATCCCAGAGTATTCAAGATGGCGTTCGATTGATCATGTCTGCCAGGTAGTAATGTGTAAAGTGTTTTGAGCAGTCCTTAGGACTGGATACTGCGCTATATAAGAACTTATATTTACTTTTTACTTTTTTGTTCATGTACAGTTTTCTCAAGAGAACTGGTTCATTTCTTGTAGCCTGTGCACCAGACTGTTCTGCCTGTCACATGAGTGGAGCATCAAGATGTGATCCTGATAAGTGCAACGATCGGTTTGTGTTCAACAGCCTTCAAAAGACTTGTGCTGGTGAGTGAAATAATGCTTGGAATAAAGACAGTCACCCTGGAAGCTGTGTGATGTATTTAGAATTGATTTCTGTGAATTGTCTTGTTGCTTCAGCAATATTTTAGTACAATCAGCATACTATGTTCTTGTAAGAGCTGGCATCTGTTTCACTGTTGTGTCTATTCACAAGTGTGTGATTTTTACATAGAATTTCTTTTTAAATACATGTATGTGGACAATCAGTGTATGTTGAGAGACCAGATCTTTTATAATAATGAGCAGCAATGCCGTTCCGTCGGGTGGCGCAATACACACACACAGGTTTATGAAGACTGTTTCCTAGAGCATTCATCAATAATGTTTTTATGACATATATTTGAAAATATTTTTTGTATCACCATTAGTTACATAATTTGTTCCCTGCTGACAGGCTATCCTCACGTAATGTTGTCAAGAATCGATTTACCTTTGTGTAATGTCCGGCAGGAACCCGAAAACTGGTATGGAAATCTTAACAAATGGTGTATTTAGAAATATTAAAAAGTGTTTCTTTTGTTCTGATGGATCGTGGATGAAGCCTTAACTGCTTGGCGCATGAGGTGTAATTAAGTCGTCTAGTAGGAGACATTAACTTATGCCTTAATTACCTATGCTAGATAGTTTCGCTTTAAAGAGAAATATCCCAAATACATGTACAGTTACTTTGATACAAGAATTAAGATAACAATTTGTTATTAATAGTATGACAATATTTGTTATCACAAGCGAGATTGTTTAAGGTATATCGGTGTGAATTATATTTGGAGTAACAGAAACGATTTTATTTATTTCTGACAATCGTAACTAAATAAGGCAATTTCTTGTATTATTTTCATATTTACAAAATGTCGATTTAAGCTATGTTTTGACAGTCAGTCGCTGCACTGTATTCAGGAACTTCCTAATGCAATGAACTGTTGAACAGTTTGAAAAGCTTACATTGTGTTGACAATTGGAAGTTCTGATGTAAATGGATGCATGTTCAAAATAAACATCCACATTTCTGATGCTGTTGTTATATGTCTTATCATGATGCCTGTGTTGTTTGCAGCATGGCCAGCTGACTGTGAAGTATGCGGTTTTAACACTACCACCAAGAGAGCAGAATGCTCTCGATGCAAGAGTCACTTTGGTGTCATGGAAGGAAACAAGACTTGTGCAGGTTACTATATCAAACTAAATATTGTTAAATACGTTGATAACTATAATTAAATTCAGTATGTGTTAAGTGAACATCTGTCCAAATGTTTGTTCATTAGATTACCTGTTTTTTAAATATCTGCATAACCTTGAAATAAAATGGTATTCGTAATATTGAGTGCTTCTCAAGAGAACAGTGTGTTGTGTTTCAGAATGTGACACAAACTGTGATGACTGTTACACAAGTGGAGCATCAAGATGTGATCCTGATCAGTGCCATGCTAAGTTTGTCTTCAACAGCCTTCAAAAGACTTGTGTCGGTGAGGGAAATTGTTTTGGGAAAACAATAACTTCTTTATTCACGAGTTATTACTCGAATTGTCATATTATTTCAGTGAATTTATTTGTAGGTTGAATTATCTTGTTAATTATTTAATCGAATAAATTGTTTAAATAATCAGCCGGTTACTGACGCTTTTGAAAACCGGTAAGCATGTTAGTTTCAAGAAGCAAGTGATGTATGTCGTAGAGAGTTATCTTTGTATATAGTTATGATATTTCGCAAAGTTGTGTCGTAATCAAAGTGAATATGTAATGTCGTAAAAAGTGTGTCTGATTTTAATTCGATGGAAGTTCAAAGAAGACACACTGATTGTGTTTGCTGTCATAATATGCCATGATGCCTTTTATTATTTGCAGCATGGCCAGCTAACTGTGTGAGTTGCAGTTTTAACACTTCTACCAGGATGGCAGAATGCTCTAAGTGCGAGGAACTACTTGGTGTGACGGGCGACAACAAGACTTGTGCAGGTAAGTGAACGTAGAAATGGATTATTCATTGATTTTGTTTCAGATATAGAGTTATCTCTGCCAAAATAATGTATTGAGTATAACATATGCACTTGTTTGTAAATTAGTTTTGATGTGATTTGAAGTGTGCCTAACTTGATAATAAATGATGTCCATATAGTTTTCTCAAGGGAACTGTTTAATTTCTTGTAGCCTGTGCACCTGACTGTTCTGCCTGTCACACGAGTGGAGCATCAAGATGTGATCCTGATAAATGCATCGATCGATTTGTGTTCAACAGCCTTCAAGAGACTTGTGCTGGTGAGTGAAACCATGCTTGGGATAAAACAGTCACCCTGGAAGGTCTCTGACATAGTAGAATTGATTTCTGTGAATTGTCATGTTGCTTCAGCAATATTTAGATTCAATCAGCATATTGTGTTGTTATGAGAGCTAGCATCTGTATCACTGTAATGTATATTCACGTATGTGTGATTTTTATACAGAATTTCCATTTAAATACATGTACAGGGCTGTATGTAGACAATCTGTATATGTTCAGAGACCAGATTTTTTAAATAATTAGCAGCAATGCCATTCTGTCGGGTGGCGCAATATACACACAGATTTCAGAAGACTGTTTTCTAGAACATTCGTCAATGACGTTTTTATGATGTAAATTTCAAAAATGTTTTTGTATCAACTTTAGTTACATAATTTATCCACTACTGGTAGGCGATCCTGATGTGTTTGTGTCAAGAATCATTTTACGTTTGGCAGGGACTGCAAAACTGGTATAAAAATCTGAACAAATGGGGAATTTAGAAATATTAAAGGTGTTTCTTTTGTTCTGATGGATCTTGGATGAAGCCTTGACTGTTTGGCACCTGAGTTGTAATTAAGCCGTCTAGTAGGAAACATTAACTTATGCCCTCACTCACTGATGCTAGACAGTTTTGATTTAAGGAGAAATATCCCCAAAACACGTACAGTTACTTTGATACAAGAATTAAGATAACAATTTGTTATTAATAGTATGACAATATTTGTTATTACAAGCGAGATTGTTTAAGGTATATCGGTGTGAATTATATTTGGAGTAACAGAAACGATTTTATTTATTTCTGACAATCGTAACTAAATAAGGCAATTTCTTGTATTATTTTCATATTTACAAAATGTCGATTTAAGCTATGTTTTGACAGTCAGTCGCTGCACTGTATTCAGGAACTTCCTAATGCAATGAACTGTTGAACAGTTTGAAAAGCTTACATTGTGTTGACAATTGGAAGTTCTGATGTAAATGGATGCATGTTCAAAATAAACATCCACATTTCTGATGCTGTTGTTATATGTCTTATCATGATGCCTGTGTTGTTTGCAGCATGGCCAGCTGACTGTGAAGTATGCGGTTTTAACACTACCACCAAGAGAGCAGAATGCTCTCGATGCAAGAGTCACTTTGGTGTCATGGAAGGAAACAAGACTTGTGCAGGTTACTATATCAAACTAAATATTGTTAAATACGTTGATAACTATAATTAAATTCAGTATGTGTTAAGTGAACATCTGTCCAAATGTTTGTTCATTAGATTACCTGTTTTTTTAATATCTGCATAACCTTGAAATAAAATGGTATTCGTAATATTGAGTGCTTCTCAAGAGAACAGTGTGTTGTGTTTCAGAATGTGACACAAACTGTGATGACTGTTACACGAGTGGAGCATCAAGATGTGATCCTGATCAGTGCCATGCTAAGTTTGTCTTCAACAGCCTTCAAAAGACTTGTGTTGGTGAGGGAAATTGTTTTGGGAAAACAATAACTTCTTTAGTCATGTGTAATTAATCAAATTGTCATATTATTTCTGTGTATTTGGAGGTTGAGTTAGCTTGTTAAAAATTTAATCGGATAAAGAGTTTGTATAATCAACATAATACTAATTGTATTCAGAACCAGTCAGCACATTAGGTTCAAGAGCCGTGTGATGTAGTGAGTTATAGTCATCACATTAGGTTCAAGAGCCATGTGATGTAGTGAGTTATAGTCATCACATTAGGTTCAAGAGCCATGTGATGTAGTGAGTTATAGTCATCACATTAGGTTCAAGAGCCATGTGATGTAGTGAGTTATAGTCATCACATTAGGTTCAAGAGCCATGTGATGTAGTGAGTTATAGTCATCACATTAGGTTCAAGAGCCATGTGATGTAGTGAGTTATAGTCATCACATTAGGTTCAAGAGCCATGTGATGTAGTGAGTTATAGTCATCACATTAGGTTCAAGAGCCATGTGATGTAGTGAGTTATAGTCATCACATTAGGTTCAAGAGCCATGTGATGTAGTGAGTTATAGTCATCACATTAGGTTCAAGAGCCATGTGATGTAGTGAGTTATAGTCATCACATTAGGTTCAAGAACCATGTGATGTAGTGAGTTATAGTCATCACATTAGGTTCAAGAACCATGTGATGTAGTGAGTTATAGTCATCACATTAGGTTCAAGAGCCATGTGATGTAGTGAGTTATAGTCATCACATTAGGTTCAAGAGCCATGTGATGTAGTGAGTTATAGTCATCACATTAGGTTCAAGAGCCATGTGATGTAGTGAGTTATAGTCATCACATTAGGTTCAAGAGCCATGTGATGTAGTGAGTTATAGTCATCACATTAGGTTCAAGAGCCATGTGATGTAGTGAGTTATAGTCATCACATTAGGTTCAAGAGCCATGTGATGTAGTGAGTTATAGTCATCACATTAGGTTCAAGAGCCATGTGATGTAGTGAGTTATAGTCATCACATTAGGTTCAAGAGCCATGTGATGTAGTGAGTTATAGTCATCACATTAGGTTCAAGAGCCATGTGATGTAGTGAGTTATAGTCATCACATTAGGTTCAAGAACCATGTGATGTAGTGAGTTATAGTCATCACATTAGGTTCAAGAGCCATGTGATGTAGTGAGTTATAGTCATCACATTAGGTTCAAGAGCCATGTGATGTAGTGAGTTATAGTCATCACATTAGGTTCAAGAGCCATGTGATGTAGTGAGTTATAGTCATCACATTAGGTTCAAGAGCCATGTGATGTAGTGAGTTATAGTCATCACATTAGGTTCAAGAACCATGTGATGTAGTGAGTTATAGTCATCACATTAGGTTCAAGAACCATGTGATGTAGTGAGTTATAGTCATCACATTAGGTTCAAGAGCCATGTGATGTAGTGAGTTATAGTCATCACATTAGGTTCAAGAACCATGTGATGTAGTGAGTTATAGTCATCACATTAGGTTCAAGAACCATGTGATGTAGTGAGTTATAGTCATCACATTAGGTTCAAGAACCATGTGATGTAGTGAGTTATAGTCATCACATTAGGTTCAAGAGGCATGTGATGTAGTGAGTTATAGTCATCACATTAGGTTCAAGAGCCATGTGATGTAGTGAGTTATAGTCATCACATTAGGTTCAAGAACCATGTGATGTAGTGAGTTATAGTCATCACATTAGGTTCAAGAGCCATGTGATGTAGTGAGTTATAGTCATCACATTAGGTTCAAGAGCCATGTGATGTAGTGAGTTATAGTCATCACATTAGGTTCAAGAACCATGTGATGTAGTGAGTTAGTCATCACATTAGGTTCAAGAGCCATGTGATGTAGTGAGTTATAGTAATCACATTAGGTTCAAGAGCCATGCGATGTAGTGAGTTATGGTCAACACATTAGGTTCAAGAGCCATGTGATGTAGTGAGTTATAGTCATCACATTAGGTTCAAGAGCCATGTGATGTAGTGAGTTATAGTCATCACATCTGGCAAAGTTATATCATAATCAGATTGAATAATTAATGTCGTAAAAGATAGTCTAATGATAATTGGATGGCATTCCAAAGAAGGCACCCACATTTTGTTTGCTGTCATAATATGCCATGATTCCTTTATTGTTTGCAGCATGGCCAGCTAACTGTGTGAGTTGCAGTTTTAACACTTCTACCAGGAGGGTAGAATGCTATAAGTGTGAGGAACTACTTGGTGTGACGGACGACAAGACGTCTTGTGCAGGTTAGTAAGTGAATGTAGAAATGGATTATTCGTTGATTTTGTTTCAGATATAGAGTTATCTCTGTGAAAGTACTGTATTGAGTACAACATGTGCAGTTCTTTGTAAATTAGTTTTGAAGTTATTTATAATGTGCCTAACTTTAAAATCGATGGGGTGGAGCGCAGTAGTGCAGCAGTAAGAACTGCGGACTCTCGACTAAGAGAACGTGGGTTTGAATCCTGTGCAGCAGTGTCGAACCTTGGGCAAATTCGTTTACTCTACATTGCTTCAGTTCACTCAGCTGTATGAATGAGTACCTGGCTATAGACAGTGGTGGATATTTGTGTACGAATAGTCTTAGTGCATTAATTGCAGTTTGGCTGAATGCATCCCAGAGTATTCAAGATGGCGTTCGATTGATCATGTCTGCCAGGTAGTAATGTGTAAAGTGTTTTGAGCAGTCCTTAGGACTGGATACTGCGCTATATAAGAACTTATATTTACTTTTTACTTTTTTGTTCATGTACAGTTTTCTCAAGAGAACTGGTTCATTTCTTGTAGCCTGTGCACCAGACTGTTCTGCCTGTCACATGAGTGGAGCATCAAGATGTGATCCTGATAAGTGCAACGATCGGTTTGTGTTCAACAGCCTTCAAAAGACTTGTGCTGGTGAGTGAAATAATGCTTGGAATAAAAACAGTCACCCTGGAAGCTGTGTGATGTATTTAGAATTGATTTCTGTGAATTGTCTTGTTGCTTCAGCAATATTTTAGTACAATCAGCATACTATGTTCTTGTAAGAGCTGGCATCTGTTTCACTGTTGTGTCTATTCACAAGTGTGTGATTTTTACATAGAATTTCTTTTTAAATACATGTATGTGGACAATCAGTGTATGTTGAGAGACCAGATCTTTTATAATAATGAGCAGCAATGCCGTTCCGTCGGGTGGCGCAATACACACACACAGGTTTATGAAGACTGTTTCCTAGAGCATTTGTCAATAATGTTTTTATGACATATATTTGAAAATATTTTTTGTATCAACATTAGTTACATAATTTGTTCCCTGCTGACAGGCTATCCTCACGTAATGTTGTCAAGAATCGATTTACCTTTGTGTAATGTCCGGCAGGAACCCGAAAACTGGTATGGAAATCTTAACAAATGGTGTATTTAGAAATATTAAAAAGTGTTTCTTTTGTTCTGATGGATCGTGGATGAAGCCTTAACTGCTTGGCGCATGAGGTGTAATTAAGTCGTCTAGTAGGAGACATTAACTTATGCCTTAATTACCTATGCTAGATAGTTTCGCTTTAAAGAGAAATATCCCAAATACATGTACAGTTACTTTGATACAAGAATTAAGATAACAATTTGTTATTAATAGTATGACAATATTTGTTACCGGTATCACAAGCGAGATTGTTTAAGCTTTATAGGTGTGAATTATATTTGGAGTAACAAAAACTATTTTATTTATTTCTGACAAAGATAACTAAATAAGGCAATTTCTGGTATTATTTCCATATTTACAAAACTTCGATTTAACCTATGTTTTGACAGTCAGTGGCTGCACTGTATTCAGGAAGTGCGTAATGCAATGAGTTCTCTTTGAACAGTTTGCAAAGCTTACCGGTATGTTGTGTTGAAAATTGGATATTCTGATGTAAATGGATGAATGTTAAAAATAAACATGTCATCATGATGCCTGTGTTGTTTGCAGCATGGCCAGCTGACTGTGAAGTATGTGGTTTTAACACCACCACCAAGAGAGCAGAATGCTCTCGATGCAAGAGTCACTTTGGTGTCACGGACGAAAACAAGTCTTGCGCAGGTAACTATATGAAACTAAGTATTGTTAAATACGTTCATGACTGTAATTAATGTTGTGGTTCTATTGGTCTGCGAATTGAATATATGTTAAGTGAACATCTGTCCACATATTTGTCCATCAGATTACCTGTTTTTTTAGTATCTGCATAACATTGGAATAAAATGTTGTTTGTAATATTGATTGTTTCTCCAGAGAACTGTGTTTTGTGTTTCAGAATGTGACACAAACTGTGATGACTGTTACACAAGTGGAGCATCAAGATGTGATCCTGATCAGTGCCATGCTAAGTTTGTCTTCAACAGCCTTCAAAAGACTTGTGTTGGTGAGGGAAATTGTTTTGGGAAAACAATAACTTCTTTAGTCATGTGTAATTAATCAAATTGTCATATTATTTCTGTGTATTTGGAGGTTGAGTTAGCTTGTTAAAAAATTAATCGGATAAAGAGTTTGTATAATCAACATAATACTAATTGTATTCAGAACCAGTCAGCACATTAGGTCCAACAGCCGTGTGATGTAGTGAGTTATAGTCATCACATTAGGTTCAAGAGCCATGTGATGTAGTGAGTTATAGTCATCACATTAGGTTCAAGAACCATGTGATGTAGTGAGTTATAGTCATCACATTAGGTTCAAGAGCCATGCGATGTAGTGAGTTATAGTCATCACATTAGGTTCAAGAGCCATGCGATGTAGTGAGTTATAGTCAACACATTAGGTTCAAGAGCCATGTGATGTAGTGAGTTATAGTCAACACATTAGGTTCAAGAGCCATGTGATGTAGTGAGTTATAGTCATCACATTAGGTTCAAGAGCCATGTGATGTAGTGAGTTATAGTCATCACATTAGGTTCAAGAGCCATGTGATGTAGTGAGTTATAGTCATCACATTAGGTTCAAGAGCCATGTGATGTAGTGAGTTATAGTCATCACATTAGGTTCAAGAACCATGTGATGTAGTGAGTTATAGTCATCACATTAGGTTCAAGAGCCATGTGATGTAGTGAGTTATAGTAATCACATTAGGTTCAAGAGCCATGCGATGTAGTGAGTTATAGTCATCACATTAGGTTCAAGAGCCATGTGATGTAGTGAGTTATAGTCATCACATTAGGTTCAAGAACCATGTGATGTAGTGAGTTATAGTCATCACATTAGGTTCAAGAACCATGTGATGTAGTGAGTTATAGTCATCACATTAGGTTCAAGAGCCATGTGATGTAGTGAGTTATAGTCATCACATCAGGTTCAAGAGCCATGTGATGTAGTGAGTTATAGTCATCACATTAGGTTCAAGAGCCATGTGATGTAGTGAGTTATAGTCAACACATTAGGTTCAAGAGCCATGTGATGTAGTGAGTTATAGTCATCACATTAGGTTCAAGAGCCATGTGATGTAGTGAGTTATAGTCATCACATTAGGTTCAAGAGGCATGTGATGTAGTGAGTTATAGTCATCACATTAGGTTCAAGAGCCATGTGATGTAGTGAGTTATAGTCATCACATTAGGTTCAAGAGGCATGTGATGTAGTGAGTTATAGTCATCACATTAGGTTCAAGAGCCATGTGATGTAGTGAGTTATAGTCATCACATTAGGTTCAAGAACCATGTGATGTAGTGAGTTATAGTCATCACATTAGGTTCAAGAGCCATGTGATGTAGTGAGTTATAGTAATCACATTAGGTTCAAGAGCCATGCGATGTAGTGAGTTATGGTCAACACATTAGGTTCAAGAGCCATGTGATGTAGTGAGTTATAGTCATCACATTAGGTTCAAGAGCCATGTGATGTAGTGAGTTATAGTCATCACATCTGGCAAAGTTGTATCATAATCAGATTGAATAATTAATGTCGTAAAAGATAGTCTAATGATAATTGGATGGCATTCCAAAGAAGGCACCCACATTTTGTTTGCTGTCATAATATGCCATGATTCCTTTATTGTTTGCAGCATGGCCAGCTAACTGTGTGAGTTGCAGTTTTAACACTTCTACCAGGAGGGTAGAATGCTATAAGTGTGAGGAACTACTTGGTGTGACGGACGACAAGACGTCTTGTGCAGGTTAGTAAGTGAACGTAGAAATGGATTATTCGTTGATTTTGTTTCAGATATAGAGTTATCTCTGTGAAAGTACTGTATTGAGTACAACATGTGCAGTTCCTTGTAAATTAGTTTTGACGTTATTTATAATGTGCCTAACTTTAAAATCGATGGGGTGGAGCGCAGTAGTGCAGCAGTAAGAACTGCGGACTCTCGACTAAGAGAACGTGGGTTTGAATCCTGTGCAGCAGTGTCGAACCTTGGGCAAATTCATTTGCTCTACATTGCTTCAGTTCACTCAGCTGTATGAATGAGTACCTGGCTATAGACAGTGGTGGATATTTGTGTATGAATAGTCTTAGTGCATTAATTGCAGTTTGGCTGAATGCATCCCAGAGTATTCAAGATGGCGTTCGATTGATCATGTCTGCCAGGTAGTAATGTGTAAAGTGTTTTGAGCAGTCCTTAGGACTGGATACTGCGCTATATAAGAACTTATATTTACTTTTTACTTTTTTGTTCATGTACAGTTTTCTCAAGAGAACTGGTTCATTTCTTGTA